>NMRB01000261.1:1948-14524 GCA_002633025.1 Notospermus geniculatus | reverse complement strand
ACATTGCCTCTGACCATTTTCTGTCCACCAACTGGCAGTTCTCTCATTTGCATGAATGGAATACGCAATGATATCAATCTTTCTTCCAACTGATGCAAGTCTAATTCTGGAGGCCTTTCTTTTACCTTGAATCCCATGTTATTTTTCATCGACAACTTTGGTATTTTCCCTTTACAAATGGATTCTCGGCATGTTCTACACATCCACTCTTTGTTACTGACTGAAGTATAGCCTGTAAGACATTGCGATAGGAGATGTTGTTGATCTGTTGGGACATGGACCTTCTTTGCTTCAATAACAGAGTGTTTAAACCATGTCTGATGGCAACAAGAACACACGTAGACTGGTCCACTAGACACATTTTCATGGAATATTTTTATGCTGTTTTCTAGGCTATCCCCATATAATTTTTCTATTCTTGATACTGATTCAATTTCTTTAACACCTGGTTTTGTCCTGCTGGCTTTTCTTTTACTTGTATTTCTTCTTCTTTCTTTCACTTGATATTCTCGGTCCATTGCACGTTTGCAGCGTTTTGTTTCCCTTTCCATGTACTGATAATCTTCCTGAGTTCTTAATTTCCTTTTTCTCATGACATCTTTATTTTGTTCAACTGTATACACATGTGGATTATCTCGGCTTTTTTGTTTGTTTAACTTTTCCTTCTCTTTTACTGCTGGATTCATTCTGATATACTGTTTACTTGCTGTTCCTCTTTCTTTTTCTTTAGCTTTATACTCTGGGTTATTTCTAACTTGTTACTTACTCCTACGCTCCTTTGTCCTATACTCAGGGTCTGTTCTAACTTGTTGCTTACTTTTAAGCTCCTTAGTCCTGTAGTTAGGGTCTGTTCTGACTTGCTGTTTACTTCTAAGTTCCTTTGTCCTGTATTCGGGGTTTGTTCTAACTTCTTGTTTTCGTGTTCTCTCTTTTACCTTAAATTCAGGGCACATACGAAGTTTTTGTTTATTTGATGTTGCTCTTTCTTTTTCTAAAGCTTTATACTCTGGGTTTGTTCTAACTTGTTGCTTACTTCTAAGCTCCTTAGTTCTATACTCGGTTTTTTTTCTAACTTCTTGTTTTCCTTTTTTTTCTTTTAGCTTAAATTCTGGACACATACGAAGTTTTTGTTTGCTTGGTGTTCCGCTTTCATTTTCCTTTGCTTTGTACTCCGTACAAGTCCTGACTCGTCGTTTATTTCCTAGTTCTTGAGCTTTATAATGTGCATTCATTCTCTTCACCTGCTTGTGTTTCCTCTCGCTGGTTTTGTAATTCGGCTCGCTTCGTTTTTGACGCATGTACTGTTTCATGTACTCTTTCCTTTTTTCCAGTTTTTCTTTCTGATCTGTGAAATAGGTTGAAAGATTACAACTATTATCTTGTGGAGTTACAGTTTTACCATGTTCCTTGTGGTCGTTATCATCTATTAGTGGTCTGTTTATTTGAGGTACCACACTGGTCTTTGTAGTTTGCACAGAATCATGTTTAGCTGCTTGTCTCATTTGTCCCAATTTGAAGGCTTTTGATGATATTTTACTTACACTGAAGAATGTTATCTCAAAAAAACCTTGGTTAAGATTCTCAGCATACTTAGCAATGTAGTGTGCAAGTTCACGTTCATCATCAAATTGTAACATCACAGATGTACCATCAGGTATTGGGTCACCGAATCTGTTTCTACTATGGGAGTCTACTACAAAGTATGAATTTTGGTGGAATATAACTGCAAAGGCATCAAATCCGATAATGAGAATCGCCATTCTGGAAGTTCTCATTTGATTGCATGCATCTTCTAAGGATAAATACGGTGGCTGAACACAATCATTCTGCAAGAGGACATTTTTCGTACTTCCAAATGGTTTTATTTTAAAATTTTCATTGCAACATGTGATGTATATTGGCAATTCATCAACGGCCAAATAAGTTGTGACATTCAGGCTGCGATATAAGTTGTCTCCATTTTGTAATATCTGATCCAAATCATCGCGTTCCCAATGTTCTGGTGACATTATGACTGAATACATTAAAGAAGTAGCCGCATTTGCAACACATTGTTTTCCAGCAGAATCAGGCGAAAACTTGGCTGTATTACCTTGGTGAAAATGGCCTTGAATGGCTTTGGATATTTGTGGATTGTAGGTTGGCCCGGGATTAGATTCAACATCATTGCACTGCTGTAAGATATTTGACATAAACCACATGTGTAGGTGATGCTTGAACAACAGTTGAAGTGCACAGAATGACGCATAATAATCCCAGGTACATTGTAATGAACAATAATATGCAGCAATTCGCAGTTCACCCAACTGACTGTGCTGATTTTTGGGTGGCATTTCGTCAAACCATACATTGTAGCTCAACAATTCATCATCTTCAAAACATGTACTTTTCATGTTATCTATGGCTGGGACAAGTGTACGCCTACAACCACACCGCTGAATCTCTTTCTCAAGTTGATGTGAACTTTTTGCTTTAGCTTTCAAGAAGTAAGCACCAATTGCTGCACGGTACTGCTGAAGTGATATCATATTTTGTTATTAGTACAGTAACTTTGAATATCTAGGATAATATTGTATACAGCTTCAAAAAGGCTAGTGATGGTCAGTTGCTGTTGCAAAGAGCATCCAACAGAGGCTGCAATAGAAATTCCCACCAACTGAAAACAGGCTCAAGAAGTGAATGTAGCTTGTGCAGGACACCAATTACCACTATCAGTTAGATGTTGCGCTTGGAAACCTCTCTGAGGGCAAGAAGTCTACTAGAATGCACTTTTGAATACCTCGCCCAACAGACAGAATGGCTAGGTGTTTGAATGAAATGAATTTGTATACCACGACCGTCAATCCAATGTGCAGGCACTACAATAGTCTTCCACTATTACTTAACACACAAGTTTGGATCAACGACTAGGTTTAATTGAATTATATAACAAAGAAGGGATACTGATATGATATAGTTTATTTATTTTGAGAAATGTACAAAAATATCATGAAATAGACAATTCACTGTGCTCTTCTCTGGTTGTTGCCGTTACTGGGATACTGTACTTTGGTCAATTCTTGTCTTTCTCGTCACTGGGTGGGCTGGGCTTTGCTGTAAATTAGAAGGTTAGTTTGTTCTGTTCTGATTCAGTTTGTTCTGGTTCAGTTTGTTTGTTCTGGTTCAGTTTGTTTGTTCTGTTTCAGTTTGCTTTGTTCTGTTTCAGTTTGTTCTGTTCTGGTTCAATTTGTTTGTTCTGTTTCAGTTTCTTTAACAGGCGTGCAGCCTGCTGTGCTGTGATGGGTAAACGTGCAGGCTCATTCTCCGTGAAAATGTACAAACGAATATTCCCTACGTGAAGAAAAATAAATCACCTGGGTCCTTATTCACAAAGCATCCGTACGCTTTAACGGATCCGTTAAGCCTCCGTTACGATTTGCGCCTTATTCACGAAGCATCCGTACANACACGTGCGTAAAACAGCGAATTTTTGCGGGAACTCCAGGGTTCCCGTTAATGCTTGCGGATCTCCGTTGGGCTCACTGTGCATCTCAACATTATACATTTAGCACTTGGTTTTTTTGTGTAGGTACACCCTTCATAAACACAGCGTCCGGGTCACGAAATGCCTAATTTTTATGCACAAATGATCACTTCAGTGTACTTAGTATACATGTAGGCCTATACAAGTTTGGACTGAAAAATGTAGAGCATAGCATTCATATAACTAGTTTATTAATTTGGACAAATCCCAGGTTTAGATAATATTCAGTCAGTCTGTCGTAGATATGTGATGTTGTTGTACAGCATCATGACAGCATGAAACGCCTAATTATGTACACACACTGATCATAAGTATTGCAACATACCATCATTTTTTGATTCCCAAATATGGATGTGATACTTTGAGTTGTTATACACGTGTTGGTTCGAAAGGTTTTGGGAAAAAGGATATTTATCATGAAAATATCAGAATATCAAAATATCACCAATTTGCTATCTCGAAAAGTTTGAAGTGCATTGACTACCAGCTTTTTACAAAATGAAGACAACTAAAATTCATTCACAATTTTGAAAAAAATTACGCGGAAAATGCCCATCATTTTCTTGTTATTTAATATACAAAATTGACAAATTTTGTGAAAAATCGGGCATTTTTTGATAAAAGTTCAATTTTCTTGATAACAGTGGCCTTTCATTTGATGAAACCTTGCATGGCTGAGACACATGGGATGACAGCTTTGCATCCGCAGTTATGGCAGTGAAATCTCATCTAAAATCTCACTTTTTCAGTTTTTGAAATTTTTCGGTAATATCAAATATTTGTTTACAGTTGATATTTTTCAAAAAATCTTTTCTTGTAAATCCTTGTTCATCATCAGGCTTCATTATCCTGAAAAGGAAGCGTGATCCAGTATCGCATGAAGATTTTGCCATTTTCATGGTTTTTTTTGTTTCTTTTTCATGGCTTGATATTTTCATCAGCAGTGATATTTTTCAATCCATATTTCCAACAGCATGTTTTGCCATAGAGCCTCCTATATGTATTTAAGAAAATATATCCTATATATCCTCCTATATATTTTTTTAAAATTTATATATAAAAAAACGATGTTGCAATACTTATGGTCAGTGTGTGTACATGCATTTTGAAATCCCGGCGGGGGTACGCTATAATTTTAATGTGAATGTATNGTACATGCATTTTGAAATCCCGGCGGGGGTACGCTATAATTTTAATGTGAATGTATACGATCGATATCGTCTTGTACGAAAAGTTGTAAATGTTTTAAAACTGTCGGGAAGATCCTCCCTTTAACTTCTTTAATGGGGCAGCGTAGCATCAGGCTCGGCACAGTCGGGTCGAATCCTCCATCTAGCTGTTAGGTTTGATGGCACCAATCATATCAGTCACACGGCGGTCTGTCTCCGATGCGCTACCACAAATGGACAGATGACAAATTACGTATATCGTGTACACGCGTTCACAATCCACATGCGAAGAGCTGTAGGGTTACCGAATAACGGAGCTCGGTAATTAGCGGATCGCCGCAATTTAACGGATGTCTAACGGAACCTTTCGTGAATATGGCGCAGCGCAATTCTAACGCATCCGTTAGGTCACCCGTAAAGGCTTCTGCGGATCCGGTAATAGCGGATGCTTTGTGAATAAGGTCCCATATTCATAAAACTAGTTAAGTCAAAGTGTGATACTTATCTTTTGTGTTGAACAAAGGACGTAGACTTAAGTAGTTTTATGAATACGGGTCCAGGGTCCATATTCATAACCAGTCAAAGTGCGATACTTATCTTTTGTGTAGAACAAAGAATAAGCTTCACACTTAGACTTAAGTACTTTTATGAATATGGGCCCACGGACCTGATTCACAAAGCATACTTAAGTTCGCTATCTTAGGATGCTCTTAGTGGACGTTTACGTGTAAGATTAGGCATAAGGAGTTTAAGAAATCAAACGACAAACGTTAACTTTACAACAACGTTACTTTTAGCTCAGCTGACCAAAGATCAGCAGAGCTAGTAAAATAACTGTTCAGTTAACTTTACAACAACGTTACCTTTTAGCTCAGATGACCAAAGTTCAGCAGAGCTAGTAAAATAACTGTTCAGTGGCGTCAGTCTGTCACTCATCACTTCATCTGTTTAACTATGCCCGACTCATTATTGTGAGTTCTGTATTCATTCAGGTCTAATAAGGTGTCTAATCTCAATTCACCGAGGATTGTAGGTTATCATGTGATATTATTTTTATTAACCCCTTGCCACCCAAGAAGTCAAATAAATTACATGTACCTATCTGACAACTAACAGTTGACTAATATTTCTAAAAAGGTGAACTATTCGAACTTAGGCCTATCTCTTTTCCCCTGTTTCAGCCTCTTTTGTTGGCAGGACGTCATAGTCAGCTGAGCGCAAGGCCCATTGGCCTCTTGTTGTACCGCAATGCAATATATAATCTGGTGAATTCGCAGTATGAAAGGTTAACATTTATCGTTTGATTTCTTAAACTCACCGGCCTACTGGTAAATTATATTCACAAACCACTCTTACCTGTCTTAGCGTGTACGCGTAAGTTAAGACGAATGCGTAGCAACACGATCAACACATGTCTTCCTGCAGGTGCAGTTATGTTCAGTACTTTACCTTGAGGTACGACATTACCGTCGGGGATGTAGGGAGCTGCCGCAATTTTTCTTGTAAAAAATGCGGTTTTACAGAAATCAACCTCAGCGCCCTGATGTGCAAAGCAATTGAGTTCCTGAATTTGTCTTGAAAGTTTAATTCTCACCCTCAAACAAAACTGCTAACAAAAGTGATTATCACCACTTGATAGAAACTTTCCAAGCCGATTTTCAAAGCGGTATTTTTCAATAAAGTTGCGGCAGCTCCCTATACATCCACGACGCACTGGTTTCAGAACCCCAGCCACAGCAACCATTGCTCCCGTAATGTCCCCATCGGCTGATGAAGTTTCATTGACTGAAATCGACCCCCACGCACAGAAATAATTCAGAAAAACGTTTATTGGAAATGAATGAAATTCTCACAATATTCCACACTTACTAGCAAGAGTGTATGTATTGAAACTTTTTGTCCACTTCCTAATGAAGCCAATATTTGCACACAGCCTCATCTGTTATATAATAAACCAGTGATGATTTATCAATCAACTCTGCTCTTACAATCAATCAATGGTTTAAGTCCAAGGATATTGGGACTGTGCAGTTGCGTTTTTTCTGGACGACCTCTTGTATAAAATTTGCTATAGACGAGCAGTGAAGCCAAAAGGAAGAATGTCGTCCTGGAGGTCCAACCTGGGTATCCCTAAATGGCACCCAGGTACGTACTGGGTACCCTTTATGAACCTAAAGGATACCCAGTTTGAAATTCCCGCCTGGTGAGATACCTGGAATCCAGGGGCCGGTTGCACAAAAAGTTGAAAAGATAAAAGTCTGTTACCGGTAACTTAACTTTTCCTGTTAAATCCCTAACTTTGTTTTAACTTACAAAACTAACATTTTGGGATACGTTAACGCCAAGATAAACTAACAGTACCGTAGCCCTTTTTACACGGTGCTGGTTCGAGGAAACCTACCTCCACCCTCCTCGGGCAGGTTCGGTTCAGGATGGATTGATCGCTTTTACACGGTGCGGGTTACCGAACCCGCCTCGATCTAGTTCGAGGTCGGTTCGTTCAAATGCGTGCCACCAGATGGCGTGTGTCAACATTTACAGCTATTGCGAGTAAGAAATATCCCAAAAATAATCACTTAAAATCGATAAACTATGCTTCTAACAACATAAACAGTGCTTGAGAAATCTCGTGCGTGATTTCTTCACAGGTAACTTACAGCAATGCGCCAGTGATGCCATTCATATGTTGCATGCTCAATCCCGCACGAGGCCGGTGGAGGTCGGTTCGCTTTTACACGAGAGAATAACCAGCCTGAACCTACCTCCACCTACCTCCACCTTCCCGAGACTCACGCGGCGAACTGAACTGGCCCGAGGAAGGTGGAGGTCAGTTGTTTCGCTTTTACACGGGGAAAAATAACCGAACCCTCCTCGATCTAGTCTCGATCCGGAACGCACCGGCACCGTGTAAAAAGGGCTAGTGATTTTTAACTTTTGTGCAACCGGCCCCAGGTCGAATATGGTACGTGCGCTGTGCAGCCGATTGCCAAGTCACCATTCTCCAATCCGTGGAATCTCAAAATTTGACTGATTATCCGCTAAATTTTTGAAAAGAAGTTTGACCTGATATTTAATTTTGATGTCAGTTTGTCTTTTGGCATGTTTCGGTCCTTAAAGCGAATCGAAAGCGGATTTTGTTTACATTTGGATGGTGTTTGTAAACAGAAAATTCAGCCAATCAGAATGCACGAAAATTTCTTTTGTTGACATTCTGGAGAAGTTTGTTTACATTTTTCCCGAAAATTCGTCCCCTTTCAAATTCTATTTCTAAATCAAATTTTTTCGCTTTTGATTCGCTTTAAGTGATCAAACAATTGCAGAAAAATGCATGTTCTGGAGACTGTCGAATATTCTATTTATTTATTTATTTATTTATTTTGAATTCGTGGGTAAATTCTTCATCAAAGCATACATATAGATAAAACATCCCTTAAAACATTATACATATAGATATCACAGAATTGATAAAACATAAATAAAATTTGCGAAGAAAAACCCACAGGGAGAAGACTTCTGAACTGAAGTGAATGCGAGTGTCCGGAAATAGACGGTATACCGGCGAGATACTCTTTTAGACGCGAGTCTGGCACTCTGGTCGCCAGTAGCTACGTCTACACGAGAGACTGATTTGTCTCGGGTCAACTTTTGTCTCGAGACAAAATAACCCGAGACAAGTAACGGAGCGTCTACACGGATGCATGACGTGACGGTGTTTTCAACACTACGCGCCATGTGACGTCCATTCCGTGTAGACGTAGCTACAGTGTCATATCCACGTGTTACACTTGCGAGCATGACGAGCTGAACGGTAAAAGTACCATCAACCTGGATTCCAGGTAGGCCTATCTCACCAGGCGAGAGTTTCAAACTGGGTATCCTTTAGGTTCCTAAAGGGTACCCAGTACGTACCTGGGTGCCATTTAGGGATACCCAGGTTGGACCTGGGTACCCTTTAGGGGTACCCAGGACGACATTCACCCTTTTGGCAGCAGTGAATTACCTGCAACTCAGTCATTGACTAGTACATGTATATAGTTTTTACATGCACATGTAGGCCTATGTGTAAAGCTGTGCTGCCTTGACGCGTCCTCCGTTACCAGTTAAGTTTTTCTTTCCATATTGAATCCCTCATCATCATGAAAAAAAGCAGATCCTCTTATAGCATCGCTCCCAAGCTCCCGCTTGGGGCCTCATTTCTTCAGGTTGATCCCTCCAATTGTCCAAGACCTAATGTTATTTGCAGTTTCTAGGACGAACGACCTCTCTATGGAGGTGCAGGACCGGGCTTTGCATCAACTTCCACATGAGGCGACCACGGACATTGACAATGGACACTCAGCATTTGGAAAAGGTAAGTCAGTGCTTCCCCTAATTAAATTGTAACAAAAATCATGAACTCTTACATGTATATCATTCATGGTCGTATTCATTAGTGGACAGGGTCGTTATAAGCCCTGTTTACACTACATAGAAATCTCCGGCCTTTTTGAGACCCGGGTCCAGCCCGGCTCTGAAAAATCCCTCTTGAGACCCGACGCGCGTTAACACTACTCAAATTTTGTGACGGGGACCTAAATTAACCCCTCCACAAACCGTTCGAGCTCAGAGGGGCTTATTAGCGCCGGGTTTTTCATCGCCGGGCCTATTAGACCCGGGCTTTTAACAGGTGTAGAGAACAAAAGCCGGGTTCGACGCGGGTTTTTTATGTACAGGGCTAATATTAATGAGTAATACGTCGAGCAGGCTGCCAAGTAAGGCTAGGCGCGAATGGACGACAAATCTCAATGCGGTAGGGGTGTTTTCAAAGTTGACTGAACCAATGCTGCTTGTCTCGGCATAGAGCAGGTGTAACGTTTTTCAGTGAGGCCCGTGAGCCAGTGTGACAATACAATAGATTGACGGAATAAGCGGCGACTGGACAATGAGCGCCACACAGAGAAACAGCGAGTTCATTTCCAAGTGTATTCCGAACAATGGGAATCACACAGAAAAATGGCCACACTGAAAAACGTTACACCTGGTCAGTCGACTTTGAAAACCCCCTACCGCATTGAGATTTGCCATCCATGTCTGCCTAGCATACCGGTATCCAACAATTTTTGGAATACGAGCAAGGTTCATATTATTCATAAAACGAGCAGACACAAAATCAACGCAGCAGCAGCAGCAGGCGCAGGAACAAACTGAGCCTATATAGGCCTAAAGCTAAAGCCACATAGACGGTTCGTGCTGCGGTGCGGCAACGGTATAGGGGTGTTTCTAAAGTCGACTGACCCGACAGAATGATGAGTCGAGCAGCATTTAAAACAACTTTAAAAACACCCCTACCGTTGCCGCACCGGAGCACGAATTGCATGTATCTTTTTTTGGCTTAAAGCTGCTTTTCCACGAGGCGTTTGCGGGCGCGGAAGAGGAGGCGGGTGGAAAAAATCGATCCAACGTGTATTTCCCTTTAGCTCTTTCACTCGCACCCGCTCCCGCCACCGAAACCGCGTCCGCAAACGCCTCGTGGAAAAGCGGGCTGCTTTAGTCCACCTAGTAGGGCAGTCGCGCAATTCGGACGCTACAACCACAACCAAAACAATGATGTCAGCAATAGACACTCTGCAGTTGGAAGAGGTAAGTCATTATGGTTTCCGATCTCAAGATCGGAAACCATATTGTGTTTGGTCGTGGTGTCTGTCTGTCTGTCTGTGTGTCTGTCTGTTCAGTCTGTCACACCTGTAACTTTGTTCCTGCAAGAGCTACAGACCTGGAAATGTGACCTACCCCCATGTTTCATGACCTGAGCTACAAGATGGAATGAAAATTTCCAGTCTCCGATACCTGGTTCATGGTGAAATTGATATATCAAAAGTTGAGATTTTGTCTGTCACACTTTTGTTTCTTGAATAACTTNCCTAAAACCTTCACCTACACCTAGGTTATCAAGGATGAGCTTTCAGATTACGCAATGACCTTGAAGGTCAGAGGTCAAGGTCAAGGTCAAACAGTTCTAAAGTGCAAATCTGCTCAGAATTTCAGGAGAAAACTAATTAGAAGCCCGAATTAACCTTCTCCTATAAGTTTAATCAAGGATGCCTGTTCCAGTTACGCAATACTTCTCAAGGTCAGAGGTCAAGGTCACAGATAACTAGCTCTAGAGTAGTCAACTTCTCATCGGAAACCATTGACATCGCTCCGATGTCCTTCTCTTGTTAGGGAGGTTTCGAAATCAAGCGATAAACGTAAACGTTAACGACAACGTTATTTTTGTACCGAAAATGCAATATAAAATCAGGTTAATGTGTAGTTCGAAAAATAACGTTGTCGTAAAGTTTACGTTTATCGTTTGATTTCGAAACCTCCCTATTGAATACAAACGCCTTTCCTAAATTGAGTTATTTCTTTCTGGGTTTTTTTCGATACCACAGGGTCTAATGATAAGAAACCGGTTTACTACGGAAAACAGAACATTGAACTCGATGAGGAGAAAAAGCGGAGTTGCCCTAACAGCACAACTGCCACGACTGAACTGTAAATTGTTCTTTTCGCTTTGGTTATTCTTGTTCGAGTTCGAGTTGAATCTGGTAGGAAGCAATGTCTTTCACCTCAGAAACCCGATTTCTATTTCATATTCTTGCCTTGTACATGTACAGGCCAGTGTAATATAAAACCATAATTATGTGCAGGTGTCATAGAATGTAATGCCCCCGATATCAGATGCCCGCTTCTTTTGTTCAGGGGACATCTGATAACAGAAGTTCTGTTTGTCAGTGCCCGGCTGACCCTTAATCCGTCAGCAGAATCTATTGTCGTGGGGCATCTCATATCGGAGGGCATGACATTCTACGACACCGGTATAGACAGGCACCCGTTCAGTGCCTGTATAGATCTACTTGTGACCGGTACAACATCAACTGATAGATCGTGCCTATAGTTGTAGTAAAAATTATTGCCCGCCGATACAGATTGCCTAGAAATCAGCTTGAAAATCAATGGTGGATTGCCAGCTTCAAGCTAGGAATTCACCACTGATTTTCAAGTTGACGTTGCGTTGCGACTTGCAGACTTGCCAAGGGGATTCTGATACCTTGCTGGAGCGTGGGCAAGATTTTGCTGGAGAATGGGCATTTTGGGGATAGCTTGCTTGAGCATCTGAAATGGGATCACTTTCAAAGATTTGGCTTAAAAAGTGGGTATTGACGATTAAACCACATGCCGCGGCAGGCTCATCTTCTCCACTACCGGTACTCATACTAGTATGTTTAGGAAACCACACGTTAACGCTAACGCTAACGTTAATGACATCATTTTTACGTCACATCGAATGAATTCGTTGTATTTCTTCTGGGGATGACGTCATTTTGACGTAATTAGCGTTAGCGTCAGCGTTAACGTTTGGTTTCTTAAACTCCCTAACATTCCCCCAACTGTATTGTTCTGCACAAAATCGCATGGGGCATAATGTCCTTCAGCGAAGGGCTCAGGACCCATGTTCCCGAAGCCTTCGTAAGGTTAACGATATCGTTACGCTATGCATTTTTCCTGTTTTAACGATATCGTTAACCTAACGACGGCTTCGGGAACATGGGCCCTAGTTGGTCAGAGAGAATTGGCGGTAAACACTGATTACTGAATCAAATGGCAGACGGCGCGAGCGCTGCCTGAGCAGACGATAGTCAACAGACGCTGTTGGAAAATGCAGTTTGTTCAATAGGGGAACAATTTGTTGAAGAGCTTCACTTTTGGGGAGATGCGTGAGATTACACACAGCTCGCGGGAGTGCGGGAGAACATAATGCCACGAAATGCGTGAGACTTGGCAGATCTGGACTTGCTTTGCAACTGGCGTCCGAAGTGAAATCTCTATTCCTCATATTACATGTATTTGAGTACTGGGAGG
>NMRB01000260.1:454355-483874 GCA_002633025.1 Notospermus geniculatus | reverse complement strand
AGAAGTTTTGATTGTTGTGAGACCATTTTTATATGCTAAAGTATACGTCTGTGCGTATGTGTGTGAAATATCAAGTCGATTTGATGACGATAACATTGTTTTTGCAGCCTCCCAAAAAAGTTGTGTGTCAGATCAGGTTGTGCATGGGATAGCCTATGAATATGCTTTGTTGATCGGGCAGTTTTTCTCTCAAAGTCACCCGTTTATTTCCATGAAGAGAAGTTTTGATTCTTGTGAGACCATTTTTATGTTGAAGTATACGTCTGTACGTAAAGATGGCAGTATGGTGGTAGGCCTAGGCCTCTATTCATGCACTATTGGCCTTCTTAGCTAGTCAGCTGGGGACAAAAAGACGTGATGCCTGCTGGGATGACATCATGACATGACATGAAGGTTCGGGGTTCACACCACGCTCGGACTTGCACTTCCCCCTTTGTTTCAGTTTAATCAAAATGTTGCATTGCCTTGATGATCCCCCACCCCGCATGCCTGATCCTGGTGGACCTGGACTGGAGTGAGTTATGTCCTGGATCGATACCAAAATATCTCTGCTTTCACTTTACTTTTTCACTTTCACTTTATTTTTTGGCTGTTTTGATCTGAAGACACTCATAATCTATGGAACACACTTTGATGCACTTTCGGACATTTTAATCGACATTTTAAAACGACTAGAGGCTGACTACAATCACATTTTATTTTATTTTTCCTCATGCTAGCGCAGAGATGCACCATCTCAGCTGCACATGGATACGCCCATCCTCGGCCAAAATCCCTGGTTGAACTGGCAGGAGCAAAGACAAAACACACTTCAAAAATACTCATCAACAACCCAGAATCCGCTACCGTAGGCCTTCCTAAACCTACACGGCTCTCCAATGCCAATGGCATGCGACCTTCTTTAGGCCTATTAGAACCATGTGAATCAGTACAGTAGATCAGTCAGAGACACCACCACATCGGCACATGTCATTATTGTCAATTTGTCATGATGATGAATGATGATGTCATGATGTGTGCATGCGACATATGATAGGCCTAGGACCTGGCTAGGTGTGGCATGCCTATCGCCGTATCGGGCATTGCATGGCCGCAACAAGGCCTACACGCCACGTGGTCGGGCATGGCTACAATAGCCTACACATCCACATGTAATGGCGCTGTGCATTCTGTGCGTCATGCAAGCATGGCGTGTTTCCAGACGAGACGCGCGCGCGTCCGTCAGATATGCGCACATTTTACGCTTAATCATGACATTTTGACACATCCAGAAGTAGACTATCGTTTTCCTTGTGATTTTTTTCTGCTATTGATTGCGTAACGACACTGTACTTTGCTTTCCATGATAAAATCGGACATGATTTATCAAAGCGGCACGAGTTCCATTTTGAATTTCGTGCGCTTCAAACTTTAATTGTTGGTTTGTAATACCACCGATAGAGGGCGAATGTGGCAACCCTAGCGGTGAGCTCTGGAACCAATCTAGTTCAGCAAAATCCACATGTTGCCAGTTTTGGAGGGCTACAAATACCTATTTTTCATCGTTGACAAGAGGAATCATGTACACTTGCAGAATAAATATTTTAAAAAATATGCACAGAATCCTGCCAGGATATAATTGGCGGAGGTTATCGCCTGAGAAACGTGCTAGCGGCAGATTTGTGGTGGGATTATCAAGATTTTTGTCCTGTCTACAGGGTGAATCAAAAGATATGCAGGCCCAGTTATTTGCCAGGACAGTGTACTGCTGTGATAATGACCATAAAACTGACTTGCATAGTCCTGGGTCTGCCCCTGGTCAGAACTCTGCAGTGTGGCTGACTGATTCTTATTTTCAACGGTGGAATTTGTCAACTGTGGATGTGCATTTGTTGCATTCGAATCCTGAAAGCGACAAGGACAGCAGGCCAGATAAGGATGTCCTTGCCATTGGGACATCGTTTGTGGAGAATCTTAACCTTCTTAGCCAATCAGTGAAAGTCTTCACTTCTCCGAGGGTAGATGTGTTATCCGTACTAGGCCTAAATGACAACCATCGTGATGGAGGAGGGAGGAATGAACAGAAGGATACAGGGTATGGCCACCAGTCACAGTTCAGTTGTATTGCCCAGTGTCAGTGATACTATGACTTATGAACTCTGGAATACAAGGTGTACCGACCTATGGTCACAAAATTCTTGTGTTACATATTCCTATTTGGAAGACTGATGCAAGTTTTCAGGCCTTGTGTTTTGAGGTGAGTGAAAAACTGCTTGCCTGAGAACAATAGCGTTTTCTATTGTTCTCAGGCAAGCAGTTTTTCACTCGCCTCAAAACACAAGGCCTGAGTTTTGGTTGGTGAAATAATGATGATTATAACCTGGTGGAAGTTGTTGGCTTTGATTTGATGACACAGCTGATAGTTCTGTTTGTGAGTTTTTAATGATACCGGTACTCAATTTCTTTGCAGTAGATCTGATTTCAAGAAAGGATGCACTTCACCACTCATGGCCATGGCTGCCTTCTCTCTCTTTGGTCTGTTTAAAAAGAAGGAAGAAGTCAATGAAACTGTTGTGAGAATTCATCAAGCACGGATCGCTCATGATGAGTATAGAGTGAAGGTAGGCCTATTGGTACAGAATCATTGAGGCCCTGGAATGACCTCCTTTCTCTAAAACTGTTTCCAGATATTTTGCTCGAGTCTCAGGAGTTGGAGACTTCTGGTACTGGTTTCCTAATGGGTCAATGATTTTTCCTGTATTGTAATGGGGGGAGTTACGTTTATACTACAAGAGTTCTAAAAAGCAGCACTTAACCCTAATTTGGTTCCAGTCTAAATGCAACGGAAAAGATGCCTTGTCAGTAGACCAACCTAGACTAAGAAGTATTTGTAGAACAAGAGTGTGATTTCCATTTATATTTCAGGATGCCGAAGACCTTTATCATGATGCCCTTTATCGTCTTATTGAAGAAAGAAAGAACGTGAAAATTGAAGAGAAGGAGTTTCTAGAGAAGCGAACCGTGATAATCAATGGATTAGCCAACCTTGCTCTCTTGTCTGGTCGTGTGAGGGAAGCCGAGGAGCTGTTTAAGGACTGTATGAAAGGACTGCTGATGTGTGGCAAAGAACAAACTGATAATGCTCTGGTCGAGATATCATTAAAACTCTCAAATGTTTATGCTCATCAAAAGCGATTCCCAGAGGCAATGGCCGGGTATAAATTTTGCATAAAAACTCAAGAGAAAAAGATCTTAGAGAAGGAATCAGAAGCCGTGGATGCAGACACGTTGGCTTTGTATGGTTTAAGTTTAGACAACTATGCTAGGTTCTTGATATCAAGGAATGAACATAAGGAGGCAGAGAAGTGCTTGAAGCAGGCCTTAGTGGTGTCCCAGCAGCTGAACATAATGGGGGAGGAGATTGAAAACGTAACACTTGTCATTTTGAACAATTTAGCCACTTTGTTTTTGCTCCGGGATGATTTCGACAGTGCTCAACAGAACATGGAGAAAGCCGTCCATCTTGCTGAAAAGGCACAGTTGCCAGAGTTGGCGGCATATTACTGTAACTTGGGCTCTGTGTACATTTATAAAGACAGATTCGATGAGGCTCTGGAACTTTGTCAGAAGTCAAAGAAACTTGCAGCCAAAAGGAAGGACAGTGAGACAGAATCAATGGCTGATTTGTGTATCCAGGAGATTCAAACTCAGAAAAGTAAAGCAAAGTAGTGATATAAGACCTAAAGGTTGCCTCTCAATGTGAGAGTTTTTTTGTGGGAGTCAGCTCTCAATGGGAAATTCACCATTGTTGATTTACATACGGCGTACGCCGAGGCCAATGCCCCCAGCGACAACCCATGGTTTGCTATGACTGAATCACCCATACAGCGCCAACTCGCACGATAAAACTCACCTGGAGGAGACCTTAAGATTGCCAACGTCCATCCGTCAACAGGCTGGGTGTCATCCCCCTACTTCCGGGTGTAGACTACCAAGACAAAGGAAGCTAAAATGTATATTCAAAACTTTATTCTGTATAAGTTGTATACATTTTCTAATAATGACAATGTATAAATACAGAACGATTTGACATTGATATGATGTGATTGGGTCATGTCTCTGATTCATTGCACTACCAAAAGAGGGCAGCGCAAATTAAGCGAAACCATCTTTCAAGATGTCCATCTGCACTGGCTACGATAACAACCCCTTAAAGTGCCACAGTTTTGACGCGAAGATTCAATCATGTGAACTGATCCAGACGTAGTGAGATCATCGTGTTCATTCAACAACATTAGATACTTGATTAAATTCACCAAGTAACGGATACTGTATTCCGTATCTAGGACGGTTGGCCAAAGAGGGTCGACAAAACTTAAAGTAATAGAACACAGTCTCCTGCCAGGAGGGTTAGAATACTAGTACCACAAGGACAACAAAGTGTAAAACAGAAAATATGTGCCATGTACGAGTTAGCTTGATATACTGTCGACGTAAGTGCTGTTCAATAGAACAGGTGAAAGAATTGATTCAATGCTAAAAACCACTGTTGACTTACTGCTCAATATACAACACAAAGACCAAAACTTGTGGCGCTTGAAGGGCTTGAATCTAGAACAATGCCTCAAAATACTTAAGTTATGCGAAAATGAATTGTGTCATGAGAACGTGTCGCACTGTTTCAAAGCTTTATTGTAATTGGTCATAAAAATACATGCTACGTGAATATCGCAGACCTACCCTAATCTATGACCAGTCTATTGGCCAGCTCTTTCCCATCTTTCAGGTCCTGAGTTTCAGTCAGAATATAACATCCAACTTGGTGCAGGTGGCAGCACTGGTACCCAACTGAATCACCTGGAATATGGCTTTAGAAGTCAATACAGTGTGACCTCCTTTTTCGGCATCTCTGCCTGGAGGACATCTCCCAATCAAGTTCACCGGTTAGAGGACAATTCGTCACCAGACAATTCGTCCCATAGGACATTTCGTCCCCACGGACAATTCGTCCCGGCTGAGTGAAACAACCTTTAAAATTCAATTCAGTGGAGATGAAAATATGTCCTAAGGGACGAACTGTCTTGGGACGAGTTGTCCACGGACAAATTATCCACGGGGGCGAATTGTCCTAGAGCCAAGTACACCAAAGTTCAGTCCCGTACAGATCATTTCTGTTCATAAGGCCAGGTGTCCCCTTTATCAAGACGTTCCACTGTATATCAATTTTGTGATTCTTCCAATGCATCATGGCCCACCATGTGTCTGTACAACCTCGTACTTCATACTTGTGCCAGTGTAGTTGGAGGGCGGAGTGTTGTCACAAATCTTGGTGGTCAAGATGCTTCCAATGATGGCCTACAGATGGTTCATCTTGTCCTCACTACAGCGAGTCCCGGACTTGAAACTGAGTATTTAACAAATGCTTTACCGTGGCACCTCTCTTG
Organism: Notospermus geniculatus; assembly: GCA_002633025.1. NCBI lineage: Eukaryota > Metazoa > Nemertea > Pilidiophora > Heteronemertea > Lineidae > Notospermus > Notospermus geniculatus. The sequence goes on along the minus strand of NMRB01000260.1, from coordinate 478,451 downwards.
GTCTCTCTACATCCTATGAAGGAAAAGTAGGTGCAGTCAGTCAACGCTCGTTACCCAACATTCAGCCAACTTTGATTCAAAACATGGCATGAAATCGTGGTGGTGTGATACCATGTGAAGTGATGCCGCAGTCAATCAACGCTTGTTACCCAACATTCGGCCAACTTTGACTCAAAACGTGGTATGAAATCATGGTGGTGTGATACCATGTGAAGTGATGCCGCAGTCAATCAACGCTTGTTACCCAACATTCGGCCAACTTTGACTCAAAACGTGGCATGAAATCGTGGTGGTGTGACACCATGTGAAGTGATGCCGCAGTCAGCAGAAAGAATCGGTAATAGGCCTATACATCAAGTTATAACTTCTGTGGTTTTCCCTCAACATAAATAGATGTTGTTACTCATTGTACCTTCACAGTTAAGGACATTTGTCAGTGAAGAAAGGAATAAGTCTTGCCCTTGATCAAGTTAAATTGAGGATTTAGAGTTGGGGTTCCGGCGACAGTGGGATGTTGAGCTCAGGGAAGACCGTAGGTTGTATAAGTCTGGGATACACTGATCTTACTGAGTGCTACACTTATAGGTCATAAAATCAGCAGCTAGTCAAAAAATGTGGAATATCTCGTTAAAAAATTACACGTAAAATCGGAAGGAACACGGACAATTATTGTTTTGTTTGTCGCTAAGACATTCACACGGTCAACTGACAAGTTTAACACTTAACTGTTCACAACGTTATTGCATAAGAAAAATCCATCTCATATGACAAGATCTCATTGTTATGTAACCAACATTAGAACGGTCGTTTACTTGATCAATATAAACAACGGTATCATGTGATTTAACCCACATCAGACCAGTCACAGAAAGAGCATCATGTGAATCAACCGTATCATCTGATGATCAAGTCCCACAAAGACTATTCTCAACTTGAGCAAACAATTTGACAAAAATATTGAAGTGGCTAGATGAAGGGGAACTATTGGCTTGAAAATCCTGCCCATTTTTCACCTTAAATGGAAAACATTCGTTCATGTAATTTTTCATAATTGTGTCAGTAAGGATCCTGAATTATTCCACCCCAGTTGACAAACACACAAGGGGACTGGACTTTTAAAGATACCCAGATTCCACAGTCTTTTGTCTTAGAAAAGTCCTTGCAGTGTTAACTCACATGTGACTCAGCTGTACACTTTAACGGCAAAAAAATAGTGACGGGTGGTTGTTCAAGCAACAGTGAGTCTGTCAGTGCAGAATAAAAACCTGTAAAAATTCCCCAAATGACCAAAAGACTCGATCTGTCATCTCTCAGTCAATCTGATTTACATACACCGGTAAGACTAAGAACTCAATTTTTTTCACATCCCACAAACTGCATCTGACATAATCCTTATTGCCTTTGTACATGTAGTAATCCTCAGTTTGTGATACACATATTTTACACTGGGTTTGCGAGGTAGTACATGTGGCTTAACGATCATTCTCGACTCAATACACTGAAACATGGCCATGAAATGAAAAGCTCAAATATGTTACCACATTCTGTATTAAAGGGTCGTCGCTCATCGACATTCAGCGGAGACTGGGAGGTTAGAATATCCAGGTGATGTGTACTGATGTGGCACTTTGTTGACGAAGCAGGGATCCAATATCTGTCGGTATGAATGACAAGGAAGAAACACCTCCCAGTTCTCCGCCAAACGGACAGTTGACAACCCTAGTGAATGACTGAATGAGACGGTGCTTTTTGAAAATAGACGCAAATTTCTACAGCCCGGCACGTACCAACATTTACAAACTCATTAATGACTAGTTATGAATATAATACACTTTCATGCGTGTTTTTCAACCATTGAACATTAATTAAGCAATCAGTAATATACAATCAGATAAAACTGTCATGTGTCATTGAAGGATCACGATTCTCGATCTCGGCACAGGGTGCCTCAAGAATGAACGACGTTATTCTGGTCCGTCTACAACATTGGTCCATTAAAACCAGAGCATGATATTCACACATTCACTGAATGCAATGCTTCCTCTCCCGGAATAATGCAATATAAAAACATACTTCTTCAAAGCCGAATTTTGGTACAAAAATCACTAACAAACTTTACAATATTTTGTCGCGAGATGCTCCTGTTTGGACTGTGTATATGTCGTCTTCACAGGACAAATTGTACGTGGCTATCAAACTGTTAACAATTCACTATAAAAATACACGATACACAAAATATCTATACTCTAATCCCTCGTAGCCTCGCTTCCCACATCCAAACTTCACCATTTTTAATGCAATAGACTTTAATAATAAAAAAGTTTCTCCAGAACTCAGTGGAAGTGAATACCACAGTGACCAGTAATGTCGTAAAGACGAGGAGGGCCCGTTTCATGCATGTAGTCGTTTGAAGTCCAGATACATGTAATGCCCCAATGCCATAGACAAATCCAAAATTGATGTAAACGAGAATGATCTGCACATTTCCGCCAATATCGCAAACACAACCTTGGTCTGAAACCAGCTGACGTGACGCATAATGGCGAGTCCATAATGACGCAATCCATGATTCAGCAATGGTCGAATCTGACGCAACGTCGTCGCCATCACTATCATGGGGTTCTCTGCATCACATCATTCAGTTTCAGATCGAGGTTGTATTTGCAATTTCAGCGAAAGTGCGCAGATCTGCTTATTCGAGAATTGTCTATCGCAATGGGAAATATTTGTTCAGATCAGCTAATAGACAAAATCATCCACCACAGACAGCTCGGTTTGAATTCCCAGTTCAGATGTCCCCCCCCCACACACACACACATTGGGAAACCATACCCAGAAAAAAAACATCAGTGTATGTAACCAAGATGAAAGGAAGAAATCGAATCGTTCATGTAGCAAACTGTCACGATTCAGGATTGAAGGAATATCAATCTACGTTCATGATGCTTTGAATATAACTCTCCACCCCTCAAAACGACTGTCCAAATTGACCAGATTTTAACTGTGAATTCAGATATCCATGGCAGGGAGCCTGGCACCTTTGGACACTTGTACTGAGGGGTGTCTTGACGTCAAACTTTGAGTTAATTTCACAGGGACTAGGCCCAACTAACAAGCTGAAGCTGTTTCCAGGTTATCCTCTGTTTTGGATCAAATTAGGACTTAGATAGAGTAACCAAAGAATTTCCTCAATGTTTAGTTCCACCTACCGGTATCTAACATGTCACTCAAAGAAATTAGGACTTATTCTGTATTGGAGCATTCAGGTTCAAATGGCAGACATTTGACGTTGATGCGTAGTGAAAGCAGTTTTCATGGCAAGTTTGAAGTTTATACATGGGGATAAAATTACACGGTAGGCTCGATGGACCACGCCGTGGAAACAAGGCCCACTTACCAACGTGAATGAGATTTTTACTCAAATGAGTTGATATTTAGTGTCTGCCGGAAAAGCATTGAGTCCTTCAACATTCCACCAATTCTAAGAAATGCTCACTCAGGGTTTGTACCCATTTCACGAGTAAACCATGGTGACGTCAGAATGAAGAGTTTCACGTGTCACTTTGTACACCCTTGTGAAAAGAAACGGTGAAAATTTTGAAGGGCTGAGGCAAAATCGGACTCACAGGAACATGTTACAGAGAAGTTTTCTAACTCCGAGTCTGCATTCCACCACAAATATCTAACAGATACCAGTCAATCAGTCACTCTCAATACTAATATACTTACAGAATATAAATGCACGTATTTTAAATGCCAATGAATACAGAACAGACTTCAGCTTACCCACGGGAAAACAAGATGTGAGGGGGACCTTTATGTAAACAAAACCGCCAAGGATATACAAGCATTTACCACGACATGCCCAGTCAGTGAAGTTGATTCTTCTTCACACAGCAACACAAACAGCGGCAAATAAGAGAAAAACGTATGAATTGTTTGGCGATTAATGAAATCTAGAAGCAGGAAGATAACAGGTTGCGATATCAACTCTCACCGAGTGGACACGTCGTGGCGGTGAAGAAAAAACAAATGTTTACGAGATTCAGGATGAAAATCCGACGTATTTCAAGTTGACGCATGATTCGTTATCACAAACTCTAACGTAAGACGGCCATACGAAGTATACTGCCGTGTGATAGGATCACGATACCCATTTCAAAATGTTTAACAGTTTCAATACAAAAATGCATACTGGTCATAGGTTTCGTATAAAAAAACATTGTTTCCACAGTTAAACTGAAAGAATGTCTGGCTGATGTACGTATGTGTGTGAAATATCAAGTCGATTTGATGACGATAACATTGTTTTTGCAGCCTCCCAAAAAAGTTGTGTGTCAGATCAGGTTGTGGATGGGATATGAATATGCTTTATTGATCGGGCAGTTTTGCTCTCAAAAAAGTCACCCGTTTATTTCCATGAAGAGAAGTTTTGATTCTTGTGAGACCATTTTTATATGTTAAAGTAGGCCTATACGTCTGTACGTAAAGATGGCAGTATGGTGGTAGGCCTAGGCCTCTATTCATGCACTATTGGCCTTCTTAGCTAGTCAGCTGGGGACAAAAAAAAAGACGTGATGCCTGCTGGGATGACATCATGACATGACATGAAGGCCGGTTCACACCACGCTCGGACTTGCACTTCCCCCTTTGTTTCAGTTTAATCAAAATGTTGCATTGCCTTGATGATCCCCACCCCGCATGCCTGATCCCGGTGGACCTGGACTGGAGTGTGAGTTATGTCCCGGATCGATACCAAAATATCTCTGCTTTCACTTTACTTTTTCACTTTCACTTTATTTTTTGGCTGTTTTGATCTGAAGACACTCATAATCCATGGAACACACTTTGATGCACTTTCGGACATTGTAATCGACATTTTAAAACGACTAGAGGCTGACTACAGTCACATTTTATTTTATTTTTCCTCATGCTAGCGCAGAGATGCACCATCTCAGCTGCACATATGGATACGCCCATCCTTGGCCAAAATCCCTGGTTGAACTGGCAGGAGCAAAAAGACAAAACACACTTCAAAAATACTCATCAACAACCCAGAATCCGCTACCGTAGGCCTTCCTAAACCTACACGGCTCTCCAATGCCAATGGCATGCGAGCCCTTCTTTAGGCCTATAGGCCTAGAACCATGTGAATCAGTAGGCCTACAGTAGATCAGTCAGCAGAGACACCACCACATCGGCACATGTCATAGTAGCCTAGGCCTATAGGCCTAAAATTGTCAATTTGTCATGATGAATGATGATGATGTCATGATGTGTGCATGCGACATACGATAGGCCTAGGACCTGGCTAGGTGTGGCATGCCTATCGCCGTATCGGGCATTGCATGGCCGCAACAAGGCCTACACGCCACGTGGTCGGGCATGGCTAGGCCTACAATACATCCACATGTATGGCGCTGTGCATTCTGTGCGTCATGCAAGCATGGCGTGTTTCCAGACATGCCAGACGTGAGACGAGACGCGCGGGCGTCCGTCAGATATGCGCACATTTTACGCTTAATCATAACATTTTGACACATCCAGAAGTAGACTAGGCCTATCGTTTTCCTTATGATTTTTTTCTGCTATTGATTGCGTAACGACACTGTACTTTGCTTTCCATGATAAAATCGGACATGATTTATCAAAGCGGCACGAGTTCCATTTTGAATTTCGTGCGCTTCAAACTTTAATTGTTGGTTCGTAATCCCACCGATAGAGGGCGAATGTGGCAACCCTAGCGGTGAGCTCTGGCACCAATCTAGTTCAGCAAAATCCACATGTTGCCAGTTTTGGAGGGCTACAAATACCTATTTTTCATCGTTGACAAGAGGAATCATGTACACTTGCAGAATAAATATGTTAAAAAATATGCACAGAATCCTGCCAGGATATAATTGGCGGAGGTTATCGCCTGAGACACGTGCTAGCGGCAGATTTGTGGTGGGATTATCAAGATTTTTGTCCTGTCTACAGGGTGAATCAAAAGATATGCAGGCCCAATTATTTGCCAGGACAGTGTACTGCTGTGATAATGACCATAAAACTGACTTGCATAGTCATGGGTCTGCCCCTGGTCAGAACTCTACAGTGCGGATGACTGATTCTTTTCATCGGTGGAGTTTGTCAACTGAGGATGTGCATTTGTTGCATTCGAATCCTGAAAGCGAGAAAGACAACAGGCCAGATAAGGATGCCCTTGCCATTGGGACATCGTCTGTGGAGAATCTTAACCTTCTTAGCCAATCAGTGAAAGTCTTCACTTCTCCGAGGGTAGATGTGTTATCCGTACTAGGCCTAAATGACAACCATCGTGATGGAGGAGGGAGGAATGAACAGAAGAAGGATACAGGGTATGGCCACCAGTCACAGTTCAGTTGTATTGCCCAGTGTCAGTGATACGATGACTTATGAACTCTGGAATACAAGGTGTACCGACTGATGGTCACAAAATTCTTGTGTTACATATTCCTATTCGGAAGATTGATGCAAGTTTTCAGGCCTTGTGTTCTGAGGCGAGTAAAAAAATTGCTTGCCTGAGAACAATAGAGTTTTCTATTGTTCTCAGGCAAGCAGTTTTTCACTCGCCTCAAAACACAAGGCCTGAGTTTTGGTTGGTGAAATAATGATGATTATAACCTGGTGGAAGTTGTTGGCTTTGATTTGATGACACAGCTGATAGTTCTGTTTGTGAGTTTTTAATGATACCGGTACTCAATTTCTTTGCAGTAGATCTGATTTCAAGAAAGAATGCACTTCACCACTCATGGCCATGGCTGCCTTCTCTCTCTTTGGTCTGTTTAAAAAGAAGGAAGAAGTCAATGAAACTGTTGTGAGAATCCATCAAGCACGGATCGCTCATGATGAATATAGAGTTAAGGTAGGCCTATTGGTACAGAATCATTGAGGCCCTGGAATGACCTCCTTTCTCTAAAACTGTTTCCAGATATTTTGCTCGAGTCTCAGGAGTTGGAGACTTCTGGTACTGGTTTCCTAATGGGTCAATGATTTTCCCTGTATTGTAATGTGGGGAGTTACGTTTATACTACAAGAGTTCTAAAAAGCAGCACATAGCCCTAATTTGGTTCCAGTCTAAATGCAACTGAAAAGATGCCTTGTCAGTAGACCAGACTAGACTTACGCTACGTTCACACACAATACGGATTTAAACCGAATTCCGAAGTGCGCATTCCGGAATTCGGTTTAGTCAGTGCGCATTAAAAACCGTCAGTTCACACTAGCGTTACAATTTGATTCAGACCATAATCCGAACTAAACTGCGCCGTCTATGAACAGCAATATTAACTAAAGGGCAAACAGGTAACCACTGACCCAACTTCGTTGATTCGGATTGAACTGTTCAGACTACAAAGTTATTGCGGATTAGGTGGTGCGTACTAGCTAGCACGGATTAACAACCGTACTTGTTAGTGCGGATCTAATCCGAACTAAAGGGTTTCAAGTGTGACCTCTTATTCCGAATCAAGGCGTTAGTACGGTTTAAGTCCGGATTAAACTGCTAGTGTAAACGCAGCTTAAGAAGTATTTGTAGAACAAGAGTGTGATTTCCATTTATATTTCAGGATGCTGAAGACCTTTATCATGATGCCCTTTATCGTCTTATTGAAGAAAGAAAGAACGTGAAAATTGAAGAGAAGGAGTTTCTAGAGAAGCGAACCGTGATAATCAATGGATTAGCCAACCTTGCTCTCTTGTCTGGTCGTGTGAGGGAAGCCGAGGAGCTGTTTAAGGACTGTATGAAAGGACTGCTGATGTGCGGCAAAGAACAAACTGATAATACTCTGGTCGAGATATCATTAAAACTCTCAAATGTTTATGCTCATCAAAAGCGATTCCCGGAGGCGATGGCTGGGTATAAATTTTGCATAAAAACTCAAGAGAAAAAGATCTTAGAGAAGGAATCAGAAGCCGTGGATGCAGACACGTTGGCTTTGTATGGTTTAAGTTTAGACAACTATGCTAGGTTCTTGATCTCGAGGAATGAACATAAGGAGGCCGAGAAGTGCTTGAAGCAGGCCTTAGTGGTGTCCCAGCAGCTGAACATAATGGGGGAGGAGATTGAAAACGTAACGCTTGTCATTTTGAACAATTTAGCCACACTGTTTTTGCTCCGGGATGATTTTGACAGTGCTCAACAGAACATGGAGAAAGCCGTCCATCTTGCTGAAAAGGCACAGTTGCCAGAGTTGGCGGCATATTACTGTAACTTGGGCTCTGTGTACATTTATAAAGACCGATTCGATGANTGGAAAAATTTTAGGGTACGGAATTTTACCCATTTTACCCTCTGGCGGAAACCTTGAATGGGTCAATGATTTTCCCTGCATTGTAATGTGAGGAGTTACGTTTATACTACAAGAGTTCTAAAAAGCAGCACATAGCCCTAATTTGGTTCCAGTCTGAATGCAACTGAAAAGATCCTTGTCAGTAGACCAGACTAGACTAAGAAGTATTTGTAGAACAGGAGTATGATTTCCATTTATATTTCAGGATGCCGAAGACCTTTATCATGATGCCCTTTATCGTCTTATTGAAGAAAGAAAGAACGTGAAAATTGAAGAGAAGGAGTTTCTAGAGAAGCGAACCGTGATAATCAATGGATTAGCCAACCTTGCTCTCTTGTCTGGTCGTGTGAGGGAAGCCGAGGAGCTGTTTAAGGACTGTATGAAAGGACTGCTGATGTGTGGCAAAGAACAAACTGATAATGCTCTGGTCGAGATATCATTAAAACTCTCAAATGTTTATGCTCATCAAAAGCGATTCCCAGAGGCAATGGCCGGGTATAAATTTTGCATAAAAACTCAAGAGAAAAAGATCTTAGAGAAGGAATCAGAAGCCGTGGATGCAGACACGTTGGCTTTGTATGGTTTAAGTTTAGACAACTATGCTAGGTTCTTGATATCAAGGAATGAACATAAGGAGGCAGAGAAGTGCTTGAAGCAGGCCTTAGTGGTGTCCCAGCAGCTGAACATAATGGGGGAGGAGATTGAAAACGTAACACTTGTCATTTTGAACAATTTAGCCACTTTGTTTTTGCTCCGGGATGATTTCGACAGTGCTCAACAGAACATGGAGAAAGCCGTCCATCTTGCTGAAAAGGCACAGTTGCCAGAGTTGGCGGCATATTACTGTAACTTGGGCTCTGTGTACATTTATAAAGACAGATTCGATGAGGCTCTGGAACTTTGTCAGAAGTCAAAGAAACTTGCAGCCAAAAGGAAGGACAGTGAGACAGAATCAATGGCTGATTTGTGTATCCAGGAGATTCAAACTCAGAAAAGTAAAGCAAAGTAGTGATATAAGACCTAAAGGTTGCCTCTCAATGTGAGAGTTTTTTTGTGGGAGTCAGCTCTCAATGGGAAATTCACCATTGTTGATTTACATACGGCGTACGCCGAGGCCAATGCCCCCAGCGACAACCCATGGTTTGCTATGACTGAATCACCCATACAGCGCCAACTCGCACGATAAAACTCACCTGGAGGAGACCTTAAGATTGCCAACGTCCATCCGTCAACAGGCTGGGTGTCATCCCCCTACTTCCGGGTGTAGACTACCAAGACAAAGGAAGCTAAAATGTATATTCAAAACTTTATTCTGTATAAGTTGTATACATTTTCTAATAATGACAATGTATAAATACAGAACGATTTGACATTGATATGATGTGATTGGGTCATGTCTCTGATTCATTGCACTACCAAAAGAGGGCAGCGCAAATTAAGCGAAACCATCTTTCAAGATGTCCATCTGCACTGGCTACGATAACAACCCCTTAAAGTGCCACAGTTTTGACGCGAAGATTCAATCATGTGAACTGATCCAGACGTAGTGAGATCATCGTGTTCATTCAACAACATTAGATACTTGATTAAATTCACCAAGTAACGGATACTGTATTCCGTATCTAGGACGGTTGGCCAAAGAGGGTCGACAAAACTTAAAGTAATAGAACAGAATCTCCTGCCAGGAGGGTTAGAATACTAGTACCACAAGGACAACAAAGTGTAAAACAGAAAATATGTGCCATGTACGAGTTAGCTTGATATACTGTCGACGTAAGTGCTGTTCAATAGAACAGGTGAAAGAATTGATTCAATGCTAAAAACCACTGTTGACTTACTGCTCAATATACAACACAAAGACCAAAACTTGTGGCGCTCAAAGGGCTTGAATCTAGAACAATGCCTCAAAATACTTTAGTTATGCGAAAATGAATTGTGTCATGAGAACGTGTCGCACTGTTTCAAAGCTTTATTGTACCGGTAATTGGTCATAAAAATACATGCTTCTTGAATATCGCAGACCTACCCTAATCTATGACCAGTCTATTGGCCAGCTCTTTCTCATCTTTCAGGTCCTGAGTTTCAGTCAGAATATAACATCCAACTTGGTGCAGGTGGCAGCACTGGTACCCAACCGAATCACCTGGAATATGGCTTTAGAAGTCAATACAGTGTGACCTCCTTTTGCAGGCATCTCTGCCTGGAGGACATCTCCCAATCAAGTTCACCGGTTAGAGGACAATTCGTCCCCGGACAATTTGTCCCAGACAATTCGTCCCATAGGACATTTCGTCCATGGACAATTCGTCCCCACGGACAATTCATCCCGGCTGAGTGAAACCACCTTTAAAATTCAATTCAGTGGAGATGAAATGTCCTAAGGGACGAATTGTCTTGGGACGAGTTGTCCATGGACAAATTATCCACGGGGGCAAATTGTCCTAGAGCCAAGTACACCAAAGTTCAGTCCCGTACAGATCATTTCTGTTCATAAGGCCAGGTGTCCCCTTTATCAAGACGTTTCACTGTATATCAATTTTGTGATTCTTCCAATGCATCATGGCCCACCATGTGTCTGTACAACTTCGTACTTCATACTTGTGCCAGTGTAGTTGGAGGGCGGAGTGTTGTCACAAACCTTGGTGGTCAAGATGCTTCCAATGATGGGGCCTACAGATGGTTCATCTTGTCCTCACTACAGCGAGTCCCGGACTTGAAACTGAGTATTTAACAAATGCTTTACTGTGGCACCTCTCTTGGTCTCTCTACATCCTATGAAGGAAAAGTAGGTGCAGTCAGTCAACGCTCGTTACCCAACATTCGGCCAACTTTGATTCAAAACATGGCATGAAATCGTGGTGGTGTGATACCATGTGAAGTGATGCCGCAGTCAATCAACGCTTGTTACCCAACATTCGGCCAACTTTGACTCAAAACGTGGCATGAAATCGTGGTAGTGTGACACCATGTGAACTGATGCCGCAGTCAGCAGAAGAGTCGGTAATAGGCCTATAAATCAAGTTATAACTTCTGTGGTTTCCCTCAATATAAATGGATGTTGTTACTCATTGCACCTTCACAGTTTAGGACATCTGTCAGTGAAGAAAGGAATAAGTCTTGCCCTTGATCAAGTTAAATTGAGGATTTAGTAGTTGGGGTTCCGGCGACAGTGGGATGTTGAGCTCAGGGAAGACCGTAGGTTGTATAAGTCTGGGATACACTGATCTTACTGAGTGCTACACTTATAGGTCATAAATCAGCAGCTAGTCAAAAAATGTGGAATATCTCATTAAAAAATTACACGTAAAATCGGAAGGAACACGGACAATTATTGTTTTGTTTGTCGCTAAGACATTCACACGGTCAACTGACAAGTTTAACACTTAACTGTTCACAACGTTATTGCATAAGAAAAATCCATCTCATATGACAAGATCTCATTGTTATGTAACCAACATTAGAACGGTCATTTACTTGATCAATATAAACAACGGTATCATGTGATTTAACCCACATCAGACCAGTCACAGAAAGAAGAACATCATGTGAATCAACCGTATCATCTGATGATCAAGTCCCACAAAGACTATTCTGAACTTGAGCAAACAATTGGACAAAAATATTGAAGTGGCTAGATTAAGGGGGAACTATTAGCTTGAAAATCCTGCCCATTTTTCACCATCAATGGAAAACATTTGTTCATGTAATTTTTCATAATTGTGTCAGTAAGGATCTTGAATTATTCCAGTGACCCCAGTCGACAAACACACAAGGGGACTGGACCTTTAAAGATGTCCAGGTTCCACAGTCTTTTGTCTTAGAAAAGTCCTTGCAGTGTTAACTCACATGTGACTCGGCTGTACACTTTAACGGCAAAAAAATAGTGACGGGTGGTTGTTCAAGCAACAGTGAGTCTGTCAGTGCAGAATAAAAACCTGTAAAAATTCCCCAAATGACCAAAAAACTCGATCTGTCATCTCTCAGTCAATCTGATTTACATATAAGACTAAGAACTCAATTTTTTTCACATCCCACAAACTGCATCTGACATAATCCTTATTGCCTTTGTACATGTAGTAATCCTCAGTTTGTGATACACATATTTTACACTGGGTTTGCGAGGTAGTACATGTGGCTTAACGATCATTCTCGACTCAATACACTGAAACATGGCCATGAAATGNCATTTTTGTGGTTCCGGTTCTTTAACAAAAACTCCTCACCCGACGGCTATGAAACTTTAATAAGACAGAATGTGCTTTTGAGGTTGGACTCTGTGGAATGGAAGGGAAGCCCGAGATCGATTGAATCGTCTGAGAGCCCAGTTAATGTGAAGTGGTTAGCGCAGTCTACACTTCGTGCATTGCGGGTTCGAGCCCCAGTTTCGGCTCTGCGGGCGGGCTATAAATGTGATGTGCAGTCGGCGTTATGCCTTGTGTTCGTTAGACGAGTCAAAGCATCCTTGCCACCACGTTTAGCGCGCCCTCAGAGTCGGGCTGCAAAAGAACTAGGCCTACGTTCTCTGGGAGAGCCACCTTGTGGCTGCTCAGTGCTGTTTTCTTTCTAAATTCATGGTGAAATGAAGAGATGCCGAGAAACCTCACATCACTTGAACAAACCGCTTATGAGGAGTAGTGACCATTATTTGGCCCTCATAATTCATTGCAGATTCTGTGATATATTGTAAAATAAAGTGTTATCATTCGGTGTGTTGACCATCAATTGTCATGTTGTCATCGTCCCCCCCCCCCCCACACACACACATTGGGAAACCATACCCAGAAAAAAAACATCAGTGTATGTAACCAAGATGAAAGGAAGAAATCGAATCGTTCATGTAGCAAACTGTCAGGATTGAAGGAATATCAATCTACGTTCATGATGCTTTGAATATAACTCTCCACCCCTCAACACGACTGTCCAAATTGACCAGATTTTAACTGTGAATTCAGATATCCATGGCAGGGAGCCTGGCACCTTTGGACACTTGTACTGAGGGGTGTCTTGACGTCAAACTTTGAGTTAATTTCACAGGGACTAGGCCCAACTAACAAGCTGAAGCTGTTTCCAGGTTATCCTCTGGTTTTGGATCAAATTAGGACTTAGATAGAGTAACCGAAGAATTTCCTCAATGTTTAGTTCCACCTATCTAAAACGTCACTCAAAGAAATTAGGACTTATTCTGTATTGGAGCATTCAGGTTCAAATGGCAGACATTTGACGTTGATGCGTAGTGAAAGCTGTTTTCATGGCAAGTTTGAAGTTTATACATGGGGATAAAATTACACGTAGTCTCAATGGACCAAGCCGTGGAAACAAGGCCCACTTACCAACGTGAATGACATTTTTACTCAAATGAGTTGATATTTAGCGTCTGCCGGAAAAGCATTGAGTCCTTCAACATTCCACCAATTCTAAGAAATGCTCACTCAGGGTTTGTACCGGTACCCATTTCACGAGTAAACCATGGTGACGTCAGAATGAAGAGTTTCGCGTGTCACTTTGTACACCCTTGTGAAAAGAAACGGTGAAAATTTTGAAGGGCTAAAGGCAAAATCGGAATCACAGGAACATGTTAAGCCTAGGTCACATATCCACTCCGGGGCCCGTACTGCGAGTAAAAACAGACACTTGGACCAAATTCTACGGTGCCCAGTTTGATCCAGTCTAATTTCCAGTTATCCATTGAGGCGATTTCGGCATAATTCATCTTAGATCTGTGTTTCAGTATCTAAAATCCACTGCAAGCCGCTGGGTGGGGAAAATCGTACGGGACCCGGTGGATTTGTGACCTAGGCTTTACAGAGAAGTTTTCTAACTCTGAGTCTGCATTGCACCACAAATATCTAACGATGATACCAGTCAATCAGTCACTCTCAATACTACTAGACTTACAGAATATAAATGCACGTATTTTAAATGCCAATGAATACAGAACAGACTTCAGCTTACCCACGGGAAAACAAGATATGAGGGGGGACCTTTATGTAAACAAAACCGCCAAGGATATACAAGCATTTACCACGACATGCCCAGTCAGTGAAGTTGATTCTTCTTCACACAGCAACACAAACAGCGGCAAATAAGAGAAAAACGTATGAATTGTTTGGCGATTAATGAAATCTAGAAGCAGGAAGATAACATGTTGCGATATCAACTCTCACCGAGTGGACACGTCGTGGCGGTGAAGGAAAAACAAATGTTTACGAGATTCAGGATGAAAATCCGACGTATTTCAAGTTGACGCATGATTCGTTATCACAAACTCTAACTGTAAGACGGCCATACGAAGTATACTGCCGTGTGATAGGATCACGATACCCATTTCAAAATGGTTAACAGTTTCAATACAAAAATGCATACTGGTCATAGGTTTCGTATAAAAAAACATTGTTTCCACAGTTAAACTGAAAGAATGTCTGGCTGAGGGATAATGCAATAGTCATCAATTGTATACCCTTCTCCTGAGCAAAGAAGTGCCAAGACTTTACTGCCGTTGGAGGCCACCTGTTGGTCGTAGAACGTCACAAAATTGACGTCACAGATGTAAGTCAGGCCTCCACGTCATTAAGGATGGCGTTGTGCCATGCACTTTTCTGTGACATCAAATTTCATGACGTTCTAGGACCGTTAACTAGTGGTCGCCTATCACGACAGGAAAGCCTCCAAGCGGCAGGTCATGTTGAAGATTTTCTTGACAGCACTTCAAACAACGAAACGGCAATTCCACCAAATGGTAGTCAAAAATTTCTGCTCACCTGACACACCTGATCAGGAAGATACCTAAATTATGACGCTAACTTTTAGTAAAGTGTACCACCAATTTTTATCGGCCAATCACAAAGGACCATTTGAACTCTAGTCCAAAATATTCTAGCAACCTCACAGCATGAAGATAGAGTGGATACCTGAATACATGATATTTGAAAATGTAATAAATATGTGGAATTCTAACTGGCTTCATCCTTCAACACTCCATGATTGATGAACACGCCAGATCACTGATACCCAGCAACGCATGGAAAAGAACATTTAACCCACAACAACAGCTCAGGAGCGGCTAACGCAGCTGACAGATTTTAAGTTTCGTTCAAGCACAAGTGAAGCTGCCTCCCTACAAGAGGGGGTGCTTCTTTTCAATCTCTGCGGCAACAAAAATGGCACAGCGTGTACACGTATCGTGAGTGAATGCATCGGAGGTCACAAGCATCGACTTACTGATGTCAGATTGCGAAAAAATAAGTACCGTATGTAACGAAGATAAAATACTGGCTTAGCTGGACAGATATGTGTCCATAAAGATATCAGACTGATGTGGCTTGTAGTTTTTGGAAATAGAATGATTTGGTATTCAACACGTAGAAAACTATAATAGACAACAAGATAACTTTGAGGAATCTTCCACAAAAGTTTATAGTCACTCCTTTTATTCGGCTCTGCACAATTCGAGGTTCCCAACTCTCGAACGACAGCGAGTAAAAAATAATTTAAGATTTCATTTGAAGTTGGAGCATTGGCACCTGATCAACGTTTAAGACAAACACTAAATCGAAGCTCATTGATAATCAATCATAGGACTTTAAAACCAATAGACAGCACGACATTGAGTTATGTAAGATACCAGATTTAGGACATTAGGAAAAATACTGCACAAGCTTTGCTTTAGAATATGAAAGTTTCTTAGCTTAAAGTACCACCAGTATTGATCTGGCTGACTGTGAAATCAGAATGCACACATAGATGTCTGTTTACCAAGTTTGTTCGCCCTCAACACCTGGCCGAGATGAGGCAATGGCAGCGAGGGGACTTTTCTGTGTCTTACACCATCAGTAAGATGCCATCTTGCAATAACAAGGCCTACAATCGCTTTGCCTTAGACAGAGTCTAGTCAGAAGGCGGAGTGACATATGAATCCTTGATGTTCACGATGCAAGATTCTTGAAGTCTCTTTCCCCCACTTGCCTCCCTCATCCAGGGATGAACGGGAAGCCACAGACACGACCAGTAACATCGCAAAGATTCTATTCCTACCTGTTGACAGAGCCTAACTAATCTCCGAATTAAATTACTACCGACGACAACCACAAATATACACATCACACTACTCTATCTAATCTCCAGACATATTTCCCTTGATTTTTGATTCCCCGTGCATGGAGTGTGAACTCGCTGATGATCAAGATCTACGTATTCCTAAAGTGAGGCTAATTATGTATTAACACGTTTTACTCTCAAAACGGAAGTTTGGACCAATCATGCGAGATGGCCGTGTTGATATGTAGAATACCACTGGATAAAAACACCTCCAGAGAAATGCAGCAAATGTATCCTCAGTCTTTCAGGCACACTACTTTCTTCGTGTGATGGAAGTTTCATTTTGAATTTACCACTTTATTGTTTATCAAAACGGTCTCTTCTTTGGCGAAGAATTCTGTAAAACGAAAGAAGTCCAGTAATATACAGCAATGAAGCCCGTTAAAGGGACTATATAATTCATGATACATCCACAGTACAAACTATACAGCATCAACTCCCATTCGTGTTTTACAAGGACAGAAGTTGTCACCTGACATTAAGTGCATAAATTTGACAAACCAATGAAATAATGGCTTTTTAACATAGAAAATCCTCCAATGATTTCAATCCTCAATTTGATTTGAAGTCTTTGCAAAAAAAACATGATATCTTTACCAATCTCTGAGGAAAAACCTCCCAAAATCAAGCACTTTACATTAAAATATAGCACAATCCAATACTGCAAACAAACATGTACCACTTCCTCCACCTACCACACACAGTGGACTCAGCCAATCATATGGACACACAACAAGATGGGCAAGTCCATGTGACATTTTTAGGGAGGGACCACGATTCTGATCATTGTTGCTTCACTATATATTTGATGATTTCAATACCTTTGCAGGACAGAATAAACTGGGATACAATATAATGTAATTCATGGAATTTCATGGCAAACTTTAAGTTCTTCAAAATACCCTCGGTCTTTTACTTCTGAGCAAAGGCGATCGATCATGTGACATTGCAGAGATGATGAATAAATGAGAGGAGACTAGGAATGTTAACTCGCAGACGTCAGCGCCAATGGACGACCCGAATCATCGGAGGAGAAGTTATTGTATAAACCAGGTGAATGTTCGTATCTAGGCGACAGCTGCCCTGGGTACGATCCTGTCATCGACCGTTCATCGTCCGACTCCGCCCCCTGATCATGGCATTCCTCATCCAGCTGCATCTCATCCTGCAGTTCTTCTTTGTATTTCTCAAGGTCGTCTTTGCACCTGTCAAGGTCGTTCCTGCTATCCATGTCATGGTGGCTGCTGGACCGCTCTGCTAGGTGAGCTAACTGCTCGTCTTCATTGAGCTCCTGTTTTAAGTTCAGCACCAAGTTGTCACTGAAATTGGAAGAAAGAAGAGGTCAGGATGATCCATCACCTGCAAGGCCACTTCCGTCATCATGATCGTTGTTTCGACAGCCCTCCGCCATCTTGGTTTCCACAGAGATTTCACACATTCACACGTTGGCAACCCAAATGTGTGATTGGTAGTAAAATAGGACTTTGTCGACAAAATATAAGTGTGCATGCAGGCGTTTCCTAGAGATCCCATAGAAAGCAAGGTGGCAAGGCAATGAAATGATGAATTTACAAGTAGCAGTGGGTACAAGATAGATCTGTGTTATGTCCACAGGGTAAACAGACCAGCTCACCTGGCTCATCAGAGCGGAGATTTGCCCTGTTTCCAGGACCGGTTCTGGTACGACTTACCCGTAATCTGTGCTGTTTTCATTTGAACCATTCATGCTGCCGTTGTATTTATTGACAGACAGATCCTCGACCTCTTCCTGTAATGATGGATTCTGATTGGACAGCAGGGACACGTTGCCGCTTTCAGCGAGGGCAGCCTGTGAAGAAAGCGACATGGATTACCACATATTGTCTTATAATGTTGTCTCAGGATCTGAACCTCGGTCTGAAACTGAATGACGTGACGCAGAGAACCCCGCAACAGTGACTTCGACGACATTGCGTCAGAGTTGCTCACTGCTGAATCATTGACTGCGTCACATCAGCTGGCTTCAGATCGAGGTTGTGGTTGCAATTTTTGGCGGAAGTGTGCAGATCTGCAAATTCGAGATTCGTCTATCAGATGTAATCGGCATATTACCTCAGAGTATAGGCACTTCAGAGAGTTGTCAGTAGGTATATCGGGTTATCTTTGGTGTCTCGGGCTTGAGAAAGGCCTAACCCTAGCCCTAGACCCTGAGTTGTGCTCAGATCTGCGCTCTGCCACTTGTGGGAAAACCGCTCAACAAAACTTACCCTAAGACTAGCGTTTAGGCTCTCCCCATACAGCTGTGGACTCTGTGCCACGGAGGGGCTCTTCATTTGCATCCTGGAGAGAGAAAAACTCTAAAGAATAAATCACCATTGGACTCAACACCAACATTGGTTACCAAGCACCAATGTTATTGGTACCTCATGGTGAATACAGGAGGCAGCACCAGGTGATGTGATTTCCTACTGAAGCTCCTGGTTCAAAATGAATTCCATGTCAACCACACAACACCATAGTCGGCGAATTGGGGCATTTGTTTCTAAGCGAATTGGGGAGACTGGTTACTTAACCGATGCACTGTCATTGTGATTCATGCCAAAACTTTGTAGACAAATTATACTAGTTCTTGTCAGGATAACTCAACCTGAGAACATCAGGGGTTCTTAGCGTTCGCTCCCTTCGTCACCCAACGCGCACTGATGAAGGAAGTGAGCGCCACAGACCTCTGATGTTCTCAGGATGGGACAACTTGCGAAAATTTGAAACCTAAGTACCGGTAGTATACTAATCCCAATTTAGTTTATTCGAATACAGCCCTTTACGGCAGCTGTCAACGCAACCCTAAGTCATCATCATCACACATAAACCATCAAGCTGCAGCTATTCACATTTCAAGAGCTTTTCAACCTTAATATAATTGGAAAGAGCACAACAGCCACGGTTGCTCCAGCGACGGTTTGACAGGTGTGGCAAACCAAGGATACAACAAACGGGCAGTTACCCCGGGTTGTTGACCTGTGGATTTTGAGTTCAAGAGGATGTGAAGTGTTTTGATGTACACAATATTGATCTGGCCTTCACAATGCCTCAACGGCCAACCACGGTTTCGTTCCTTGACATCGGCACTGAGAGATGATGTTATTTCTATAAACGCATGCGTAAGAGCTGTACATCTGAAGCTAAACTAACATACTAGAAACTATAATACGGAGGTTTAGAAATCAAACGATAAACATAAATGTTAACGACAACGTTATTTTTGTACCGAAAATGCAATATAAAATCTGGTTAATGTATCGGTATAGTATGAAAATAACGTTGTCGTAAAGTTTACATTTGATGTTTGATTTCTAAATCTCCCTAATGTCAGTAGAACTACCCTATAGCATCCTGAGGAAATGTGGCTTGTTTGTTCAGGGCCTCGTGCATGCAAACTTCAGAGCAATACCAAAAGGGCCTGATTTCTTCAGGATGCCCTACAGCTAGTACGAGCAGTTATAGCATTCCATGGACCGTATCTTATGGTGTCCACTCATGTCTTTAGTATTAGTTGCAGTATCATCTATTACATGCCAGCACTTTATATTTTTCATGCCATTTCCAATGATCAAAACACTATTTCAAATCAAAGCACAAGCATTACCAGTTGTCAAAAACAATTTCATTAGAATCTCTCACTCTTCATGTATTCTAACATACCTAGAACTAAAAATCCATGCAAATTTGATGATCCAAACACTAGGCTACACGTTCTAAATATGCTAACATACAAATTGTTAACAATACTATCAACTTTTGAACTAATCGTCAGTTTTTTCTCATTCCATGCAGTTCCTAGAAAAAAATGTCAGGTACAAACCTAGATTGATCAACAGTGTCATCTCTGTAGCCTACCTAATACAACAGTGTCACTTTTGTCAGTGGGCAGCGCCACCACTGTCTTTGAACAGAATCACCTCTGTCCTACAGAAACGCCACCCATCGCCAGCCAGATGACTCCACACGAGGTAAAATCAGTCGCTGGACTATTTGACACACGTAATATCATCTTCCTCTCTCCAATACATCACAAAATCAAGACTCGACAGACTACGGAACATGCAGATGAGGTGTCAGTAGACAGAAATGCAAATAAACTATAGTAGGTTAATGAAGGGTGCAAGCCGAGGGTCGCTAAGCAACATGCAGGAGGACAACAGACAGAGACGATGAAACAGTGCTTACTGTGCCGCGACGGATTCTGAGTCATGATATTTTCTCGGTCGACCTCGTGTTAGATGGCGCCGCCGTATAAACTCCATGTCGTCGACCATCCAAAATGACCCAAAATCGTCCTCGTATCTTACAAAACATTTATGCAGGGACAAGTTGGTGCGTATAGCATTCTGTGCCGTGTGAGAGAAGAACGGGAATGAAGAAGATTGTAAACACATGGTTAAAGGAAGCAATAAGCAGCGTTCTCCAACCACAGTGCACAGGTGTCGTCTGCCTGGGCGTACGGGTCTATAAATACCCGTAAACAAGCATCTGAGGGCGCTGACGTTCCTGTACAGTACGGGAACAGAGACAACCCCACACAGCCAGATTCTACGTCTATCATATCGCTGGAAATCAAACCATCAATGGCAGAGAAGCCAATGTTGGTTTGGAACTATTCAAGTGAAAAAATCTTTCAGTTTAGTAAACAGAAAGAGTGTTCGACAGGCCTAAGTATGTTCAGTAGGCCTCTCGTTATAAAGCAAGCACCCCACTGAATCAATACCCGCCCTAAAAGCCTCCGTAACAACCAAGCAACAGTCATCGAAATCCACTTCACCATTTTTCTGCTTACAACACTTTGCAGCGAATCTGTGCACTGAAAGCTAGAGGACACTGGGAGAGAGAACATTAAACATTAGCGACGGAGAGAAAAACGTCAACATACCCGCTCATTTTCTGTGGCCGCCTTTTGTAGAATTCAACCTCGTCCACAGTCCACACGGCCCCCTTTACATTCTCTACTCGCATAAAACATTTGTGAAGACTAAGGTTGTGTCGCACCGCATTCTATACAGAAACATAGCAATGCATTACTGACTACGAAACTAGAAAGCTAAATACAGCTAGTCGTCTAGAGAAATAAGGGAAGATCAGACAGAATCAAACGAATGCAAGAAATATAAGTCGTAAAATCACTTGAGGGTCTTTGTTTGTCTTTAGAATGCTGTTGTGGTTCTGGACGTGGTAAGTCTTAGTGAATCTCCACCTCATCCTGAGAATATCAGACGTAGCGCTTGCTTCCTTTGTCACTACTGTGCACAATGCGGTGACGAAGGGATTGAGTCAGCACTAAGACCACTAATGGGGAACTTTCCTGCCGTCAGAGGCCACGACGAGTTAGCGGTCCAAGAACGTCATGAAGTTTGATGTCACAGGGCAGAAGTGCATGCCACAACGTCGTCCATAATGACGTGGGCGCCGTGGCTCAGGCATTTTGACGTCAAATTTCATGAATTTTGTGACGTTCTTGGACCGCTAACAGGCGGCCTCTAACGGCAGGAAAGTCTCCCATTACCTCAGAATATCTCCACCCTCGAGGTGGAGACAACTTCCACGAACCTTCGACCCAAGCTCTTGTACTTAGGATTTCATTCATAAACTGATCTGACCGGCAAGGAATCAAAATGGTCAGAGACACCGATCCAGTGTTTCTGCCAGAGGGTACTAAGGGTATTTTGCTAGTACCTCCAAGAAACAGAAAAGGGCCATTTTTTAATTTCATGGGGGTTTTGCTGATTTTGAAGAAATTAGTACCCTCAAAAAAATTTCTGGCAGAGACTCTGCGATTTGTAGAATCAACATGATAAAATTTGACCATGTCAAGTGATTTTACGGAATTGTCTGGACAAACAGATACCGGTAGATTTTAAAGGTGTCACATGATCGACTTTATTTCAGTGTTTCCGTCGTCATTGATTGCCATCATCTCCACATGGAGCTGTTGCCTTCATAAATCACCCCCCCCCCAAATGTGTACCCAGGGTCTTCACAACTGCCCCTCCTCCTCGAGAAGCGTATGACGGACCGTAAAAGACTTGTGATTCTCAGGATTTCACATCACAGGCAACCCTCCGCAACTTTCTAGTTTTAGAACTATGAAAGAATCCGTGAGGATTCCATATTGTTTGTTCAGACAATACAAAGAAATAAAGAACCGATTTTCTACCAACTCAAATGCATCAATAAATTAGTAATCCTAATGACAATGGAACCTCTCTTTACGGACACCCCTCTAATAAGGACACCAAGATACAGCCCTAACTCGGCCACTTAAATGTAGTCCAACCTCTGCAATTAGGCCACCTCTAAATCAGTCCCAAAGGTGTCCCGAAGAGAGATGATCCACTGTCCCTTGTCAAGGTCATGCATCACATTTTCTATCGTTTAATATTGTAGATTTTAACGAAACATGTTCTTGTTTATGAATAACATTAACATCAGCCAATAGCTGGCATTGTTTACCGACATTAAATATCAAATATTTCAATAAATGAAAAACAGAATAAGTCCAAATTTTATTAAAAGCATTGATAAATATCGGCATGCCAAAACAATTGCGGCAAAAAATCTCCACCAGGGATGCAAATCTAACAAACGCACACCCACATACGGCTAAAAATAATGATGTTTATGTGTACCTAACAATTATATCTTAATCAAAAATTCTGGATAATAATATGTTAGACTGATCCGTTAAAATTAATCAAAACTTTTTAATGTTTTGTACATAGGCAAGACCTCTTTCTCAATGTTTATCCTACGGTAGAGACATGAGACACAGGACAATGACTTTGGGGGGGACAGTGTTATCACGGGGCAAAATACTGCTGAAATCGGTTTTTAACCCTGTCAACCTCAGTCCCAAGGGGTTAATCTTTTTTCCAATTCATAATTATAAATTCAGATAATCGATTTTTAGCTGAATGTCAATAAACACAGGATTAGAACAATATTTAGGGGCCGTATTGAAATGAGCACAATGAGACTAAACAATAGAACCACTTAATCAATTAAGACGTGAAATATTAATTAGGCATTTTAATATCTACTCATCAAGGGAAAGATGAGATCGAAATATTTTAAAGAAATCTTATAACCGATATTAGAAACGGATTTGCTTTTTCAAGGGGTTGAAATTTACCAATAAATTTATTTCAATTTTCATCGTAATGAACATTTTCAACAAATTTTCAGTCAAATAAGAATCAGGTTCCAAATGATTCACACATCCATAATATTGTTTGAACTTGAGCAGGCCAAGATTTTGACAGCTTCTAGAGTACTCGGCACAACTGACCGACCTTCCGCTTCTCATACCATCCGTTAAACTCCCTACGCAGTTGTGTACCGCGCCCCCTTCGGTTTACTCGCTCTCCACAACTGCTTTACTTCGTGGAAGTCGCCGCGGTTGGTCAACAGATGGCGTCTGGGCCTGGCGCGAGTTTTACAGCCTATCAGCACGCTGCTTTCAGAACTGTTTGGCCCGTTGGCAACGGATGTTCTTGTGCTACCATGGCTACGAATCGCTCGGCCAATGAAAAAGTGTCTCAGGCCAGCTTGGTTACCGGTTGCTCGGTGCTCTCATTGGTCGACTCTCTCAGCGCCATCTGTTGACCGAACGCGGCGAATCTTACGAAGTTAAGCAGTTGTGGAGAGCGAGTAAACCGAAGGG
>NMRB01000260.1:434204-453373 GCA_002633025.1 Notospermus geniculatus | reverse complement strand
ACTTTTTGTGTTTTTGGTTTCCGCCACCTGGTGGCCAAACTGAGAGTCGAATCGGACCGAAGCTTGGTGTCGTGGGTCATCTGACCTAGGGGTATATATGTACCAAGTTTCAGATCAATAGCTCCAGCGGTTACGAAACGTGCCCTGCTAACGGACAACGACGACGACGACGACGGACGACGATGACGACGACGGACGCTGCACCATCGTAATAGCTCACCCCAGTGAGCTAAAAAGGGCCATTTTTAATTTCATGGGGGTTTGCTGATTTTGAGGAAATTATAGTACCCTCAAAAAAAATTCTGGCAGAGACCCTGCGATCTGTAGAATCAACATGATAAAATTTGACCAAGTCAAGTGATTTTACGAAATTGTCTGGACAAACAGATACCAGTAGATTTTAAAGGTGTCACATGATCGACTTTATTTCAGTGTTTCCGTCGTCATTGACTGCCATCATCTCCACATGGAGCTGTTGCCTTCATTAATCGTCCCCCCCCCAAATGTGTACCCAGGGTCTTCACAACTGCCCCTCCTCCTCGAGAAGCGTACGATGGACCGTAAAAGACTTGTGATTCTCAGGATTTCACATCACAGGCAACCCTCCGCAACTTTCTAGTTTTAGAACTGTGAAAGAATCCGTGAGGATTCCATATTGTTTGTTCAGACAATACAAAGAAATAAAGAACCGATTTTCTACCAACTCAAATGCATCAATAAATTAGTAATCCTAATGACAATGGAACCTCTCTATACGGACACCCCTCTAATAAGGACACCAAGATACAGCCCTAACTTGGCCACTTAAATGTAGTCCAACCTCTGCAATAAGGCCACCTCTAAATCAGTGCCAAAGGTGTCCCGAAGAGAGATGATCCACTGTCCCTTGTCAAGGTCATGCATCACATTTTCTATCGTTTAATATTGTAGATTTTAACGAAACATGTTCTTGTTTATGACAATATGATGAATAACATTAACATCAGCCAATAGCTGGCATTGTTTACCGACATTAAATATCAAATATTTCAATAAATGAAAAACAGAATAAGTCCAAATTTTATTAAAAGCATTGATAAATATCGGCATGCCAAAACAATTGCGGCAAAAAATCTCCACCAGGGGTGCAAATCTAACAAACGCACACCCACATACGGCTAAAAATAATGATGTTTATGTGTACCTAACAATTATATCTTAATCAAAAATTCTGGATAATAATATGTTAGACTGATCCGTTAAAATTAATCAAAACTTTTTAATGTTTTGTACATAGGCAAGACCTCTTTCTCAATGTTTATCCTACGGTAGAGACATGAGACACAGGACAATGACTTTGGGGGGGACAGTGTTATCGCGGATCAAAATACTGCTGAAATCAGTTTTTAACCCTGTCAACCTCAGTACCAAGGGGTTAATCTTTTTTCCAATTCATAATTATAAATTCAGATAATCGATTTTTAGCTGAATGTCAATAAACACAGGATTAGAACAATATTTAGGGGCCGTATTGAAATGAGCACAATGTGACAAAACAATAGAACCACTTAATCAATTAAGACGTGAAATATTAATTAGGCATTTTAATATCTACTCATCAAGGGAAAGATGAGATCGAAATATTTCAAAGAAATCTTATAACCGATATTAGAAACGGATTCGCTTTTTCAAGGGGTTGAAATTTACCAATAAATTTATTTCAATTTTCATCGTAATGAACATTTTCAACAAATTTTCAGTCAAATAAGAATCAGATTCCAAATGATTCACACATCCATATTTGTTTGAACTTGAGCAGGCCGAGATTTTGACAGCGTCTACAGTACTCTGCACAATTGACCGACCTTCTGCGCAACGTATACGTAAGGTACGTGCATAAAGCTAGGTCAGTTGTGCTTCATAACTGTAGTTCCTGTATCCTGTATTCGACTCATTCCAGGTATCACTCTTTAATCAAAGAATATTCGAAGTTCACCAATCTTTTTTCTTAGAGACGGGGACAGCAGAGTACAGAATGATTTAAAGAGAAGTCATTGGCCCTTCCACCCATCTAGATGTCGGTCAAGGACCGTCCCTCGTCAGAAGCGAGGTCATTTCTTTTATTTCATGAGACAAAAGTGCTATTAAATTTATTGAATTCGTTGAATTCATTCTAAAATGGTGAGGCACAAAAACAAAACAGCAAATCCACAAAAAGCCTCCTTTGTGTCGAGAATAGGAGAAGGGGGAACGAAAAAAAGGGTAGGATATTGTAATAATATCCTAACGTGATCAGCATGATGGGAATATCTGTTCAATAATAGCGCATCAGCGATGAAGCCATTGTCTTTAGAACAGAACATTACTCAAATCAATAACAAACAGACAATATCGACGATAAACATTAGTGAGTGGGGTAATATTATGCCAGTAACGCCCCCAAGGCAACACACGACCTGCAAAAGTTTGTTTTCAAATCCATTTTCCCCGTGCCCTGTTTAAACAATAGATGAACATGCCCTGTTTAAACAATACATAAAGCGGGACCACAGAGGCCGACTGACAAGTTTTGTGAGGAGATGTGTAGATAATTTAAACAAATATTGTAATTGGATGCAACAGATTTGATGCTGACTAAAATATGTTTAGAGAAATTTGATCCCTGTTTGTTCAGCAGCAACAGGAAATTTCGTTACTATGGTAAACTGCTGTTTAGAATGGGAGAAAGGATCATGCAAATCTCATTTCTAGATGTTTCAGAGTTCTGGCTGGGATCAGCCGCAAAACAGGAAAAGGCCTCTGTTATGACACTCTGCTCAAAGAAGGACGTCCCTAGAACAAGATTTGTCGTATTATTCTCCTTATTCTTGTTCGAGGAACATTTATTTTGAATCACTCTGAATAACATCAGTCGCCATATTGACCTTGACCTCGATAACCAGGATATCATTTTGGTACTAGGCCTGAATATGTCTAGTGTGGGTGGTAAACTTAGCCAAAACAGAAACTATCAAAGTTGAAAATCAAATTATATACAGTACCATGAACTTAACGATTAGTATCCTATCCTCAACTCAGGAAAATCAGGACCAGTTAATCGATCAAGGGAACCAGGAGAGGGACTTTGGGCCCTTTGGAAGGAAGGAAAAGCAACATTTGATGCAGAGAGCTAGAACGGACAAAGGAAGCGGGAGATATTTCAGAAGCACAGCAAACGAGGAACATGCATAACTTTTCATCATGACATGGTGGCGCTGTGAGCAGTTGCACTGAAGATGTAAAACACAGAGCAAAATGTTGCATCATGTTGTCTTTGACGCAGTGCAAGATGGTGAGTTGTCGGGAAAAGGTACAACCGCTCACAGCGCCGCCCAGTGGCAGGTTCCTCACTGTTTGTACTTTATGTTTTGGATGGGTCTCTTGCAATCTTCGGCCATGTTTTGGACGGATCTCTTGCAATCTTCAGGCAATGTGGACCCCAAATGTTGCCACTCCCTCCTCTAAACTTTCAGGCGGCCCAAGTCACTCTCCATCGCAGGGGCATGCTTTTATTTTTCATAGCATTCACTTCTCTCTTAATCTACCAGGGCAGGCATTAAAGTTTACCCTCTAGAGCTGGCGATATACATTGTTGGCAGATGTTTGAGGGGTTGCCCACACGTGAGCACGTGCTGTCTCCAGCAGAGAAAACTGTGTATGTACTGCTCTTTCTAAGTTTTTTTGATGTTTTTTTATGAGCTGCATATGTTTTGATGAAGACCTGATCATAATGAAATGACAACCCCACATCTGCAGAAGAGGAGGGATGCGTGTTGACAAAGGCTGAATTGAACCTGTTCAGAAACCAAGTGGTCGGATCTCGGTTATTTGAAGTTGTTCAGACTGTGTTGATAGAATCAGAGCAGATGTTACAACAGATAATACCGGGTTGATGATCTGAGCATCGCCAAATTTCAAATGCGTATTACGCCAACTTTAGAGAGGTAAACTGTCTGGATATCATGCAAATATATGCATCAGTTAACCATGTCAAAGTACAACTATTTTTGATGTGCAGGAGGGGACATGGGAGGGACGAGGGAATTATAGGCCATCAACGTAAAAACCCTTTTTAAAATTTGCCACAAAATATTACTAAGGCTGCACCTTATGTCATAAATCCAACCAATTTAAATTCAGTCAATGTTCAACCCGTCTAAACTTTGTTTTATTCTCAACAAACATCTCAATTAGGACGGCGACAGCTCAAGTCGAGCCGAGAGTTTAATCATAAAAGTTTATGTTCTCATACCTTCCACGTGGCTTCATTCCGACGGAAATATGCAAATGTCGTTTGGAACCATTGGTAGATCTCATTTAACGTGAGTTGTCGATTTGGAGACTCGATGATGGCCTGGAACGAGAGGTGCGCAACATAAATTTGACGAACCAATCACAGCCCAGAACAGGCTGTTATTAACATGTTCAACCAACAGCTGGTGATCTGACGGTCGATTACACTGAGTATGGGAGGAGTCTGCATTGAACGTCAAACGTCAGCCACAAATTTGAAGAAGCTTTCCTGGTGTGGAAGGGGCGGAGTCTAATTAGCATAATGAGGCCATGAGTAGATCAGAATAAACACTTTGTTTATGTGCAGGTAACTAGGCCTACTGCTCTCAACACACAGGTGTACAGTGTACCAAGGGTAAAGAGTTGTTATGAAGGAATGGTGTGTGCACTGGTTTTTTACTGTGTCTGTATGCATCATACAGCAGAAATACATGTCAGATTCTGAACTTATTTCATCAGTCAAAACTTTCTGAAAATGTACCAAACCATGGCTTCTGATAATAAATGCACTTGGACATAAGTAAGTGTATAATAATGTATGAAATGGAGAATCCTTCATTAAAACTAAAACCTAATCAGAAATGCAACAATGAAACGAGCTTAAAAACATTTCCGACAAAACTATAGGGAGTAGAAGCGGGTATTGTTCTCGACATATTAACAATGTCAATACTACGTCTGCTCGCATTGACTCTCCCACTAAAGAAAGAACTCGTGTAAATGAGTGTGATTGTTCTTGCACGAAATAGACACACATCCAAGATAAACTTCAAATTCTCAAAGTTCAATAATTAAACATGACATGAATGCGAGGGGATTGATTTTGTAACATATTGATTTCAATCAGCATCAGATTCTCCGTACACAGGAATTCAATATGTTGATTCTCGTAAAGGATGACATCTGGGTATGCCGCAACGTGAGACAGAAAACTGACCAATCACATTCTAGATCATTCCAATACATTGAGGACGTCACGAGTGTTCGACTGCGCAGGCCTATAACTAGAGTATTGACACACAGCACTTGAGACAGTACTGAACATGTGCACGATATAAACGAACACGGTAATTAAAAAAGTTGTTGTTTTCCTGTCCACCGATCGTTACTCACCTGGCGAATCAGCGATGCGTATGTAAATGGCGGCCGTACATCTGTGCTTTTATAAAAGTCTCTATTTCTTTGAATTTCTGGAATAGAGGAATCTATACTCAAATAAAACCCATTTTCTGGCTAAAGCGTCGATGTGACTGATATTAGATATGGATCTGAGACCTCAGCGGTGACAGTCGCTGGGGTTTTCACTACACCATCCTGACATCAAGTCGCTGTTGCAATATTCCACGGGGGACAACTGACGTTCGAATCATCGAGCACAAAAAAACGGGCTAATGAAAGTGGAGTTATTGGATACATATTTACTCAGAGGCAATCAATAGATAATGCATTATGTTGGGTTTTTATGTCATCGGTAAACATACGAAGGATAAAAGTTTGAAATTTCACCTATGTTCGATTATTTAAAGTAATCTAGAGTTACTAACAAAACTATTTGCTTTGTTTCTGATTATATATCAATACAAAAACAACAAAAATTATGTTTATTTTTCCGTCAGCAACATAAACAAACCAAAACAAAAACAAACATTGCAAATTTCCCATAAAATCTGAACTAAATTCATATTCCATTGTTTTGAGAAAAAATACACTTATCAATTTGTAAATGTCGCTGTCAACATACATTTACCGTCATTTTCAGTGGTTTATTGTGTAGAATGTACTGATACTTTTGTTCTAGATCACAGAATCCAGAAGATTTTAACAAGATAAATGCCAGTCTATAAGTAAACTTCTTGTTTTACCAGTTTTAAAATGCATTATTGAATGAAAGGCATTTCTGCCAAACGAACGGGGCTCACCTAAAAACAATGTCTCTTGGCAAATACCAATAACTATTGTACTTCTAAGAATATTATTTATAGTATCTGCTGAATCTTCTAAGAGATTAACTAATGTCTAGAACAACCCCCGGTTTTAATGCCAACCCTCCTGAACAGTCCTGCAAGCCGTTAACCCTTTAGGCCCGAGACTTTTTTTACATATGTTTTGTGAACCAGAGGTATTTAGCAAATATCTTGTAATTCATAGATGCGATGTTTACTATCAACCAAAACCCTAGAACGGCCGCAGACAGCCGCTAACAAAATCAAACACCGGCCTACACAGTGTCAGGGTCATCATATGGCTGAAAATATAGGACGTCAGCGGCCATCGTGGATGACGTCGTTGCATGCATTTCTTCTCTATGATGTCAAATTTCGTGACATCTTAGGACCGCTAACTAGTGGCGGCCTCTAACGGCAGTAAAGTCTCCCATTTCCAATATATTACTCAGAGAAAGGTCAAGGTCACAAACTCACCTGCTGATATCGGAAGATTACACTTGTCTGATACTCGCCGCCTGATTGGTCCAGCCATGCTGTTAGACGACGACAGACTATTAGTGGGATCTCGTGGCTCAGGGGGTGATGAGGTTGGCGTTGACGTCATGGATGACATCATCATTGGCTGTGCGGCAGATGAGATGATTGGCTTGACCAGGTTGACGGGGGAGGGTGCAGACACGGGCGGGTCGTCTCTTTCACGTTCCCGCTCCCGTTCCCTGGGTTTTGGAGGCGGAATGACTGGGCTGGGGGACATGTGCTGGAAAGAGGAGCAGACTATCAAATCTAGTCTCTGGCATCTTGAAATATCAAGGCCTCCAATTCACTTCAGACTACGCTCCACTAGGTGCCAGGTCAAGTAGATGCAGCGGACCAAGTGGTGAAAAGTGACACATCTCCACATACTACTGCTTATTCCGCACGCACACTCAGGGCACTTTCTTTCTTTTTTTTTAAAATATTATTTCAGGAGTGCAGGTACCCACTTAGGGCATTATAGCTACTCATCAAACAATACTGGGCGATATTAACGATATGTAGGAGGAAACCGGAGACCCCGGAGGAAACCTACGATGTCGAGGAGAGATCGCCCTCTCTACCACATAAAGCCCTCTCTACCACTGAAGGCCTAGGACCCAAGGGATTTCAACCCTCGGTTGTTTAAAATGAACTTGGGTGTAACAACTCTTGTCCAAGAGAGCAGTTATTATAACATGACTTCAAGGACTGGCATTTGATGCCTTATGCGAGGGTCCGTGGGTTCAAGTCCGGTAGGAAGCTATGTCATTCACCTTAGAAACTTGTCATTATTTCATGCATTTCACGGACTTACATTGTCTTGTTTAGGCTCCTGATTGTGAGGTTTCATGTGTAGATGATGCATCATTGCCTGGAGTCTTTCTCTCTCTTTGTTCAACTGTAAGATACAACGGGAAAAACTCCATAAACACATTTGGAAGTTGGTGCAAAATTGTACAGTCATCTCTGAATTTCGCAAATTTTCGACCCCACCCGGGGTCTTCCTCAGGCACTTTCTAGTACAGATCCCACAAGTGAATGACAATTGCCATTCACTTGTGGGATCTCTACTAGAAAGTGCCTGAGGAAGACCCCGGGTGGGGTCGAAAATTTGCGAAATTCGGAGATGACTTAACTTTTACTATCATTTTGTGTGTCGTTTTTTGTGCGCTATGTTGGATATCACATGCAAAATTGTACAATATATAACGAACACCCGTGGATGCTGGGCGAGTGTCAGGAAATGAAACCAACGATCTTGGTGTCACAGAGCAGCAAGGGTACTGCAGGTTACACAACACTCAGGGCACTGCAGGGGGTATTAATTCGTGATTCCACCCCCCACAATCACCCCTCCTGTCTTCACATGATTCTAGGTGTGTTCTAGTTTCTAGAATATCCCACTGATGAATGTTCGGTCAGGGTTCAGGGACGGATCCATGATTTCGGAAAAGAGGGTGCGCACTATGCTGGAAACATTGAAATCAGCGGTGAATTTCAATGATTTGCTCCAAATTTCATAATTTCACGGTCAATTTTACCGATTTGTTGGCCGAAAGGGGTGGGCGCGTGCCGGGGTGCCCCCCCCCCCGGATCTGCGCCTGGGGTTGACAGACCTCCCTGGGTTCTGCTGATTGAGTCTGGAATGATCTCCAGTGGAAGCAGAATATGAGATTTTTGCCACCACTGCCCACGTGTTGGCCCTTCTGAGTTTTGAGCATCTTCATAAAGTGACAACCAAAGGACTCAAAGAACAATCAGAAAGCTCTAGACGCGTGCTGCCCCCTGCGGGTCATGAACCAGAAAGCTCTAGATGCGTGCTGCCCCCAGCGGGTCATGAACCATAAAGCTCTGGATGCGTGCTGCCCCCTGCGGGTCATGAACCAGAAAGCTCTAGACGCGCGCTGCCCCCTGCGGGTCATGAACCAATCTATAAACCTTCACAGAGAGCTGGTAATTTTGTTTACTTTACTACTTTTAGCACAAAATTTATGGATATTTCCTCACAAATATCAAAACTTTTGTCTCAACTCAAATGTTAACTGAACTTGGCATTTGAACCAAACAACATACAATGTACATGTTATGATGTATGTATGTATCATATATCTAACATCCATTTTTTTCAAATAAGCTGCGTTCTAAACACGACATTGTCCTCGCCACAGCAGGAAACCGTTACCCGATCTCCACAAACACATTACCGTATACAGGTTCATTCACCACTTTCTGGTCTTTTTGTGTTGTTTTTCAAATTTAACGGCATAATGATGTAATATGAGTCTTTTGTTTGTGAATAAAGTATTATAGCAAATACATGGGCTGAGAGTGAAGTACGTTAACAGGGCCTGACACGTCACTGTTGATAGTCACTCCAATTTCATAGCGTTGAAGTTCAGAAGCGAGTCAGACTCCACAGGTGTAGTGGGTTTGTCTCTCACTTGTTACCAGATGGTCTGAGGTTCAAATCTCACTCTTGATGTAACGGAATATGTCTCTGCAGTCATCTGGTTGTCTTATTTACAACTTAACCCTTTCGTTACTGGCATGTATTGTCACCAGCTTACGGAGGCCCATATTTTCAAAACTGTTTTATCCGTAAACTGTTTTAACAAAAATCTGTTCAAATTTAATCCTTCCATTATACAGGACCCAGTGACCGGGTCCCACGTAAATTTCGTGGGGGTTTGGATGACCCGGTGACCGGGTCCCACGTAACAAAAGGGTTAAGACCGAGCCTAGTTTGAAGTTTCTAGAAGTGCTAATTGGTTCTCCCACTAAGTTGACAAACCCACCCACACAAATTATCATCCAAAGTTTACTTTTGTAAGAGGTTAGCGAAATTGAAATTTCTAGAAATCTCCCACATAAAATGCCATTTTTTAGCGCACACCTGCAAAAAGGGTCAGCAAGTCACACTACCAACTCCTGATGGCAAAGGTGTAGTAATAGAATTCAGAGTTTTGTTTGATTGATTGTTACAAATTGTTTATATTTCTGTTCGAACATCTTGTCCCCATATTAGCTGTATGAACATTGTAAATACGGGGTACGTCTCAACTATCAAACCTTTAGCTGAAAATGGCCATTTCGTTTTTTATTTTGTTCTGTTTTTCTTTTTTGCACCTGGGTGTGGTAGTGGTCACATTCCCTTTGTATAAAGAAACCTCTGTAGAGGACGAGGATATGAGTAGAGTCTGCTCACTCTCGTCCTCATTATCTATTTGTTTAGATAATAAACCAATATATATGTAAAACAAGAATTGAGAAGACGGAATCAGGCCAAACTAATGAAGACCTCCGATGGGTTTTCCCACTGAGAGAGAGAGGACCAATAGACGATATCACTCCAAAAGAGCGCAGCACCTGATGGGTCAGCGTCACGACGTCCCGCACGTCATGTCATGATGTCTTGAGGTGAGACGAAAAAAAATCGGATTGTTTCACGACGTCATGATCGCTGAAACAACCGGATTTTTTTTTCAAGTCGCGTCCGGCGTTCAGAAATGATGTACGGGACGTCATGACGCTGACCCCGTCAAGTGCTGTGCTCTTTTGGAGTGATAGACTCTATTCAATATGAATCCGCGGCCGTTTTTTCAGACATTTTGTGATCAACCTATGAAATGTTTTTCCTTGATTGTGAGAGAGATAAGTGCCACCATCCACCGTAATAAACCTCAAGTTCAATGCTTGAAAGAGAAGAGCTCCCAGACACGACACAAGTTCATTGAGAAAGACAAGAAAGGCAATCCCCACAGGGGTTGACAATACAGCACCAACAGCTACAGGATAAAGGTTTTGATGTTAATGTAAACACAATTTGTTAGAACCAATTTTGTAATTCTGAATATGATACGTTTATATTTGTCTTTCATCCTCTAATTCCTACTTCACACTGCATCCAAATAATGCGTACTATTTGCATATAAGAGTAGCAGCCATTGTTTTGTGACGGACGCGCCAATCAGGCCTCGGGCAAAACAAATGCAATCGAGATAATGACGGGTTACAATTACTGTGGGTATTGGATGCGCTCAATCAAAGATACGCATGTTGTTTTGTAAAGGTTTACAGCCAGCTTGGGGTCTATCTCCGTCACCTGCTTCCTAAGATAGGATACTGCCAAATGAAATGTTTTTGAAATGATGTCAGTAACATTGGTAAACTGTGGGTGACCAAGAACCAGGACGTCAAGTAGCCAGTAAATACAATAAAAGCAGTTGCGAGGAAGAACACATGTATGTTCAAACAAGATGATCTCGTTCACAACTTTTCAATGAAATATTTTTTACAATTAAAATTGCTCATGGCTTGTTTCTTTAATTAAAACGACAATATTAAAGTTTTATTTTGTTCTATGTAAAAATCAATATATGACAGGTTGCCATAGTAACTGGCATTTAAATTTGTTTATCATTGTCAGAAGACGACATGGTGGGTACAAACAAGTTCATGAATCTTGAGAAAAATTCAAAGGCCAAGCAAACAGAAACAAGTCTAAAGTGAAACCCATCCATAGGTGACAAAATTGGTAATTATTCGCGAAAGGTACTTGAAATTTCCGAAGCACCAGATCGTAACAAGTTCGATCGCTGCTGGAGCCAGAACGCCAGACTGATCATTGACGGCAGAGGCCTGGCGCCATCTTACCATCTATTGATGTGTTTGTGAAATTGGAGACTCTAAACCCTTCCCTATCAACACATACTTGAGCAGTTTGTGGTGCTACAATTATTGTGAAATTATAAGCCAATAACCGATGCTGAACGTTCAAGTGCTCATAAGGGGTTTGAGAGGGGCCCAGGTGAAATATGATATTCTCCCCAACCTGTTTTATGAAAATGATTGCCTGAAGGACTTCATACAAGTGATTTTATTGTCAAAAGGTGGCAGCACTCCTCTCGTTGTCCAGGCCCACACCCCGGTTTGTACAAATGTCGTGAACTTCACAGTAGGATCGTAAGGGTAAAGAAGGCGGCCAAAAGGAGCAGGGCCTACCTGAATTTCAAGCTGCGACACCACCTGCATCTGTACACGAGCTTGTGCTGTACTCCGGTCGTCCAGGGTGTGCTCTTTGTTTAAGTGCCTGGAATGGGGACAGAGAAGTGTGATACAAACAAGAGAAGTGAGCGGCGTGATATCAGTCTGCATCATGAACCAACATCTCAAAACAGAGATTCAATCCTTAAATACTTGTCATATTATTATTATCTCCATTCAATAGACCATCCTCAGATTGACATAACGACAAAGATCTGCGCACTTCCACTGAAATTTCAACCATAACGTCAGTCTGAAACCGAATGACGTAACGCAGACAAAGTCAACTATGGCTGAATCATGGATTGCGTCACGTCACCTGGTTTCAGATCAAGTTCTGGTTGAGATTTCGTTATTTCGTTGGAAGTGCACAGATCTGTGAATTTGAGAATCGTCTGTAGCATTGGTCAGTAGGTTTGTGTCTCCAAGCAAGAAAAAGAACCGCGTTTTTGACCAAGAGCTTTGTTCAGAGGGGACAGGGACCATAACTTGTCCATATCTGGGATCCAACCTGGGACCTGTTAATGATAAGCATGAATAATGGGCTCTAGGCCAAAATGACCAGCACGGAATCAAGATTTTCTTACTTCATAAAGTCAGCATAATCATCACATGGGGTATCACATCCTGGCCACTTGCACACCCCGTGGCCGTACAGCACATTCTGAGTGGAAGCACTATTCTCTGTTTTTAACAGCTGGATGGAGCCGGATTGCCCTAATAAACCTGGAACAATACGGTGATAATCAGGCAACAGATATACATGTCGGTTACAATGAAGCACCTGGTAACATCTCGACATGTCCTAGCAGCTGGCATCCCCAACCACTTCATATTGCCGGCACCTCTCGATCTATCAAACAGATGTGGTGGAGGCGTCTCACAGCTTGCGTTCAGGCCCACTTGACAACCGAAAATTTCAAAACTTCAAGAATCTGCACCCAAATGTGAAACTTGTAGGAGGAAACCAGAGCACTTCAGGAGAACTTGCTTTATCAGATCCAACTGTCATTTCTATTATCAGCGGCAGATCCACGATTTCGAAAAAGAGGGGGCGCACTGTGCTAGAAACATTGAAATCTGCGGTGAACTTCAATGATTTGCTCCAAATTTTAGAATTTCACAGTAAATTTTACAGATTTGTTGGCCGAAAGGGGGGGGGACGTGCACCGGGTGTGCCCCCCCCAGATCCGCGACTGATTATATACAAGCAAGACAAGGGTGTACCTAATTTGACACCACAACCTCAAAAGTTGAAGACAGCTTTCGTGTTTATTCACATGAACTACAGGTTACTGGAAGTGCTAAAGCGGTTGATATTTTATTAAAGACATAAATCCCTGACGTCCGTACCTGGCATCATATAACCATCCATCACACCGTTTAAAGTAGGGAGCAACGTCGGGCCGCCTAACGTAAAACCATTGGTGCCGTTATTTTTAACAGCGTTTTCGTCTCCACCCGTTTGAGAAGCGACCTCTTTCCACAGTTGTTGTAACTCCAGAGGAGTCATCCCTGAAAGTGGCAAACCTAAGAAAAGTCAGCATCAGCAACAAATAGGGTATACAATGAGGAAGAAGGTATGCAAAGCATTACTCCAACTCGCTCAAGTCAAAAGTTAACTCCCTGATGAAGCCAAACAGTAGTAACCCTCACCTCAGCAGGGCCTCAACCTGATGGAGGCCTAGGTTGTGGCAGCGATAGCGATAGTGATGTCGCCATGTCAATCCCTACCCCACACTCAGCAGGTATACTAACAGGGTTTCCGCCAGAGGGTAAAATGGGTAAAATTCTGTACCCTTAAATTTCTCCAGGGTACAGATCCGTACCCTCAAAAACGTTGGGTAACCATTTTTCCATGACATGCCAGACGAAACCAAACAAGCGGCATGACCGGCGTGGGGATTTTATGCTGCAAAATACGCCTAAAATGGCACCAAACATCGTTTAAAACGTTTTAAAAAATCAAAACAAAAATTAATTTTTTTCAAAAACATTTTTTTTCAAACTTTTTTTTTTCAAAAAAAAAATTTCGGTCTTTTTTTTTCTGGCGGAAACCCTGACTAATCCTGATGTATCCCAAACTGCGGCAGCCCTACCCCCCACACCCCCCACACCCCTGATAGTCCCTACCCCAGACTCGGCAGATACTCACCTTGATGAATCCCAAACTGCGGCAGCCCTAACCCCTGACTGAGTAGATACTGTCTCTGCTGTAATTGTAATTGTTGAACCAGTTGCTGCTGCTGGATGGCCAGCTGTTGTAGCTGTGTCTGGATTTGTTTGGAGTTCTGTTTCTTGTCAGCAGCAGCCTGCTGCATCAGCTGTGACTGCTGCAGCATGTTCAGCTGTAGCTGTTCGTTCATGTGTTGTATAAGCTGCTCTTGGAGTTTCTGATGTCCAGTCTGAAACATCGACGGAGAAATTTATAGGAACCATCGGGCGATTCAGAAACCGTAGAAAGATTCATTCCATGAACGGCTGCTACCTATTGTAAGAACACAGACTCTGCTACCTGGCCTGCCGTAACTGCTGAAGTGATTGGGAGATACACTTACCTGTTGTAAGAACACAGACTGCTACCTGGCCTGCCATAACTGCAGAAGTGTTTGAGGGATACACTTACCTGTTGTAAGAACACAGACTGCTACCTGGACTGCTAACTGCTGAAGTGATTGGGAGACACACTTACCTGTTGTAAGAACACAGACTGCTGCTGCCTGGCCTGCTGAAGCTGCTGAAGTGGTCGGGAGATACACTTACCTGTTGTAAGAACACCGACTGCTGCTACTGGCCTGCCATAGCTGCTGAGGTGATTGGGCTGGGGGAAACACTTACCTGCTGTAAGAACACAGACTGCTGCTGCATGGCCTGCTGAAGCTGCTGAAGTGATTGGGGGAAACACTTACCTGTTGTAAGAACACAGACTGCTGCTGCATGGCCTGCTGAAGCTGCTGAGGTGATGGGATATGTTGCTGGAGAAGTTGCTGCATCGGCTGAGGAATAAGTCCTGGTTGTTGTTGCATTAACAGCAGTGGAGACTGAGGGAAGTCCGTCATTGTTTTACTTTTTCGTTTTGCTTTTACCGCTGAACCATTCTGGAGAAGAGGTATACAGGTTATCAATGAGGAACGTGCAAAACTACCGCTATTGGGAGGCGGTGTGAGCGTTGCTTTCTGATTTGACGTCTTTGGTACAACCGCTACTGGGAGGCGCTGTGAGCAGTTGTCTCTTTCTACGACGTCTCATCCGTGTTACACTGCATCAAGGACATCTTGACTTTGCTCTGTTTTTGACATCTTCGGTACAACTGCTCACACCACCGCCTTGTTGGGATAAAAGGTTATGCGGGTTCCTCATCAGAACATTGCTTCCTGTATGGAAAACTTACAAATTATTCATGCAGCAGAACTTTGCCCCTTTGTCTATGAAACCAGAAGGAAAGGAGATGGCAAAGGTTTACAGTAGACAGTAGAATAAAACATTTCACCGTACCTGTGTAACAGGATGTATATCCCCATTTTCAGATGTATGATCCCCGTTTGGTGTCGGACTGCGGGTCTCGTGACTTGAATTCGTTGACAGATTCATAGCTTTCTCTTGTTCTGTACTTCCATGGTCCATAAGTCCATTCTCCTGCAACGAAAAAAGGGGTCGCATTGATAGGAAGGGTTCAAAACAATGGGCAGAAGTGAATAAACTGAGAGGAATAAGTTATATGGCACCCTCTCAGTTGTAAGGACTCAGGGAGAAACGGGACACACCTCTCTCTGGAGAGAGGATTCTCTGCCGATCTTAACTGGACACGGAGTTCTAGCAAATTGAACTTCATTTGTTGACTTGTTAATGCTACATTTAAAACTGGACCGGGTAAAAATGTCACTGCATCACACAGTCAAGTACCATACACAGCTGATCTAAAATTTGTAGGAAAATATCCACATTAAATCATTTATTAGATTCCTATTTAGACCTCCTGGGAAACACGATAGTCATTAGAAAGATACATCTTCATCACCGGACAATATACTGGTTTGTCAACTTACATCTCTGGTGGATTTCCGAATGACCAGGACGCAAAATTTTGATTCCCTCAACATTTTCAGTACCATCTAGCAGCTGATAAACTATTAAACTCTTTATATAGCAGTATTCTTCTTCAAAACACAATTTCTCAATGCGTGTTTGGCTAGTTTGGGTTTGGGAAGGCTAGGAAAGAATGATTAGGGTTAGGGCTAGGGTTAGAAAAGTTATGATTTGGGCCAGCATCCACTAAGTTTACATAATATATGGACCTCTATTTGAAGAAAAACACCAAGAAGTTTTCACTCGCTGGCAGCAATGGCTGGTTAGCTCAGGTGGTAAAGCGCTTGCCTACTGATCACAGGGTTGTAGGTTCAAATCACACTTTCGACACCAGTTCAGGGAAACTTCATGTCTCTATCTTTACTTCCTTTCATTCTCTTTCAAACACTGAGAGCTTTTTTTATTAATTTACATAATCAGTTGAACATTTCTGTATGACAGATGCCTGTCTCTTTTCCTTTGAATACTCATCATATAAACACAACTAATAATGACACTTTTGAAGAGTTTTTCTCCGTTTTTCAAATATAACATTAAGTTTGCAAAACAAACCCGCATTCAGAAAAATAATAATCTACTTTAACTGTAATATGACACGGCCAATTTGAATGGAGCCAAATGAATGGACCAAAAAGACTTATGTCAACAGTTCCATCTCCTAGTCTATTTGTACGCCTCTAACAAACAATGCATAGATGCACACATACCCTGTGTGTGTTTGTACGGCAAACAAGAGAAAAGTAAGTGTATTATAAACACCAACAAAGGGTTAGAGCTATTGTCATTGACAAAGGAATGGACACGGGGATCTGTGCTCATCATTGGAGGCGGTGGATACAGATATAGTGATGACCTCGATAGGAAAGGATCGCTTAACGATGGTGGTCCATCTTCATAAACAATGTTTGGAGGAATCTTGACCCCCACATTCAAGCGACATCACAAGAATGATGTCTAAAATGGTGCATTTATCTACCAGGAAATTTTGAGTGAAAATTGAAAGGCTATGTTTGCCAGGATTGCATTGAATATGACCTAGATATAGAAATGGTGTGAAAATCACTGTTTTAAGAATATGATAGACACAAAATATGTGAACAATACTGTTTTATGAGACCATGGTAGACACAAAATGGTGTGAACGATACTGTGTTAAGACCATGATAGACACAAAATATGTGAACAATACTGTTTTATAAGACCTTGATACATGCAAAATATGTGAACAGTGCTGTTTTATAAGACTATGACAGACAAAAAATCTGTGAACAGTACTGCTTTAAGACTATGATAAATACAAAATGGTGTGAACAACATTGTTTTAAGACCATGATCGACACAAAATGTGAACAATTCTGTTTATATAAGAGAGTGATAGACACAAAATTTGCAAACAATACTGTTTTGAGGTTACGATAGATACCATACATAATGGTGTGGATATACTGTTGAAATCCATGACGGACACAAAAAGTTTGAACAATTCTGTTTTATAAGATTGTGATAGACACGAAATCTGTGAACAATACTGTTTTAAGACCATGATAGTCACAGAATGTGTGAACAATACTGTTTTAAGATAATGACATCCAAATGGTGTGAACAGTATTGTTTTAAGACAACTCATTAACAATTCTAACAACAAGCTCCTGTTTTAGGAGAGAATACCTGGCTGCATCTTGGAATATTGATTCTGATTTGTTTGTCTATTGCATCACTCTCACAAGCGCACAAATCATCAACAAGTTAATGTCTTTGTGAGACGGTTTACCAAGAACTCGATGAGTTCTGTGAAGCAACTTGACTCCATTCATTTTTCTGATAAACATAAACTTGTTTATCAAATAGATCAAAAGAACTTTCAAAAAATTTAGTTATGAACTTAATTTGTAAGTTCTCTACACGAAAGCAAATCATCATATCTGCAAGGTTAACTTTTAATTTGCTCTGTGAAGAGAACTAACTCAGAAATGTCCTTTTTCAAATGTTTGGAAAAATTTCAAGCTGCTTATTTGGTACAAGGAGATGGTTCGCTTTCTTCCTGAACTCGCAAAAATGAGCAGGGAACAATTCACAGAAGCAAGCAGCGCATTTTGGGGACCGTCAAACAAAACATCAGACTCGCAGCTCAAAACCTGCAAGCTAAAAAGAAACTCTGCTGAGAGAAGCTAGACATTTTCTTTTTTCTTGGAAATCTCATTTTTGGCCTCCGCTGATCACGATCATAAACAAGATGGAGAAGCCATTATCAAGCAAGTAAGACAAGCTGATTTGAATATATTAACATATCTACCCTATTCTGTGTCTGAGGTGGTGAAGTTCGTATATCAAAAATCGTGGTAAACTTTTCCTTTGGTTTCTCTTCCGGCGAGTATTTCTGCGGTGACGGTGACCGTCGATGTTTCGTGTCATAATTCGGCGACGCATAACCCGCCGCGAATGTCGCAGTTACTCTCGGTCCACCTTTATCAGTGAAGTCCGCCGTTGCCGTCATACGCGGTCCGCTACTTCCACTACTTCCACCATCCTTCTCCTCAGAATGTCTCCGATTAAATATATTTTCCCGACCGAGATTCTTATCAAACAGCATGCTCTGATAGATTTTCTTCATCTGAATTTCAATCGGTGATGAACTCATCCGTTGAAAAGTCCTCGGTCCAGACCCGGTATGACCGGGCTCAGGGCCATGAGTCCTGGGATGTGATGCCGGTTCCTCTGGTGGAACACGGAAAGAGAAATGATGCCCCTCGCAGTTTCCCGGTCGCACATTTTCAAAACATCCACCAGCAATATGCGTTATATTGATACGCCGATGATCAGGTCCGAACACATGATATCCCCATCTCTTAGGAAACTTTGGATAACTATATTCCGTAAACTTTGGCTCCTGCATTTTGTCGACGAACGGAAAGGCCTAGTCCAGGATGGTAATTTTAACTGACGAAAATCAAATGGCAAAACATCAATACTAAAGCCAGCTGTTTTAAGGCATGAGTATGCTAGCAGCGCCGAATAACAAATCTTCCATCCACACTCTCTGACGGGATATTCCATTTAAATGAAGGGGAAAGGTTGCCAGGCGCTCACTCAGCGCTGACGTCTCATTGGTGGCGAAACAAAAGCGGCCGTGTGTTTATCGCCTGTGGGGGAACTGATAATATATTTGAGAAATGCCCACGGGGCTTTACAAGTGCAGCAAACATACGCGAAACATCTCAATCAACATATGAAAAAGAGAGATGAGGTGTCAAAGCGTGAAAATTTAGG
>NMRB01000260.1:419102-433013 GCA_002633025.1 Notospermus geniculatus | reverse complement strand
GAAACCTTTCATAACAAAACTTTCATTTCATTATTTCCTGCCAGAGAACTGCACAAACATCAGGTAAATGACGGCTAGTTTTTGTTTATTATCTTCAAGGGCTGCTATCAAATCTATCCAAACCATTTCCTAAAACTCCATTAGAGCTTTTAAACAACACAAAATCAACAAAAAGTTCCAACTCTACCAGAGCTTTATCAATAATTCACAATTGTTGTTCAAAGTAAAAGTTATTATTTACATCATGTTTAGAAAAACATCCTTTATGCCGCATCGCAACAACGATTTTCCACAAAAAAAACGTGCATACCTCTAAACAAACCAACATCCAGTTATTTAGCATCATCAAATATGGATGAGGAAACCCACAAAACACACAATAATAATCATATCATTGCTTACA
The DNA here is from genome assembly GCA_002633025.1 of Notospermus geniculatus. Classification (NCBI taxonomy): domain Eukaryota; kingdom Metazoa; phylum Nemertea; class Pilidiophora; order Heteronemertea; family Lineidae; genus Notospermus; species Notospermus geniculatus. The sequence continues at coordinate 432,610 of NMRB01000260.1, read as the reverse complement.
TGAATGCGCATAATGTTGATTTTTTTACAGATAAATATTTGTTATAGTCTCAATTTGAGATAAGCTCCAATAATTTCACGCCCAATGCACATTTTAATTCAGAAATGATGATATGAAATCAGATAAATCTGAATTTGACCTTTGTTTGTCCTTGACACTACAAAGGTCATCGACCTCAAGGCTGATTCTCAAAACAAAACAGCTGGATTTCATCATAATACTCCTATCAGTATCTCTGCCGGCCTCAAGATTGAAAGATAGGGCATTAAATCTCTTCGGGCATGTTACAGTTCATTCACCAATACCCTCTGATCAACATAGCACAACTAGCAGGGCCTAATCGTGATCAAGTACATGTACCATTTGATATGCCGTCCATAAGACAATTCAGTAAATTCCAATGAAATCTTTCCACAATAAAAGATATTTTATCGAGAACATTCCTCAAATTGCCGTTAAAAACCTTCGGAGTTGACAATGAAGATAAAAACTAAAACATAGGAAATATTATCGATAAACCTAGAGCTAACCTATTGTAGACAGCAAACAATGCAAATTCCCCGCCATCTGAATTAAATAAATGAGAAGACAAAAGGCCACCAATACTCTTAACGATTTAATATGCCAAGCTGGGAGGCAGAAAAAGCATCTCGGAAGAGAGCAGCAGGACAGACTACTAGAGACCTCTAGGAAAGGAAAATGGAACTACCATGCCATAATAGTTACAGACTCTTACACCAGGTGTCTCTAGCTGTCAGGCAGTGTTGGATTGAATTGAATTGAATTGGCCTACTGCAACACCCTTGAACACCCCAAAAAATTTTACCCTTTCTGGGAATGATAAAAGTGAACAGCCTGACAGGTCATAGGGAACCTTACGCAACTCTAAAGTGAAGAGTACTGAATGATTTGCAATGTGGGAGGAAACCAGAGCCCTATTTAGAAAGGCTGCACTAACACTGGGTTTAATGAGGAGCCAATCAGTAGGCCTACTGGTATTAACCACCAATTTCTTGATACCAGGGCTGTCTGAGATTCATTCACCTCATCAATGAGGTTTGAACCTATTTTCTTCCACGGTGGGCAAGGTTAGGCCACTATGCCAATAAAGTACTGGTACCTTATTTCCACTCAGAATGATCATTTCCCTTAAATTCAAAGCCATCGGTGAACACACGGCAGATATTCAGCCCCAGATGAATCCCAGTATTGTGAACCAACAAGGTATATAAACATTGCCAACGAATATTCTAGACCAGGAGATTTTACTCACATTCAAATTGACAAGTACCAGGCTGTGGAATTTAATCATTGGACCTGCTAATGGAGGAATATTGTATGTCATTTACGCTTCGTGTGTTCTGATTTGAGAGAGCCGAGATCGGTATGTTCAAAACGCATTTTCGTGTTTTTCATCAGGGAAAAACTTTCGCTTCAAACTGAGCTAATTGAAATCGCCACATTTTTTCAATTCAATGCAAACAGTTCTTAAAGGTGCAATAACCAGTTATTAAAGGTACAAAATCCTGGTGGTTACTGATCGTTCCAAATGATCTTCACTTGAGATTCAGGTACTGGGAAAACGGGGATGACAGACAACAATCAAGGATCAAAATATTAGACAACTGCCAATCAATCAATCAATTAATCAGCCAATCAATCAATCAATCAATCAACCAATTAATCAATCAATCAATCAACCAATTAATCAATCAATCAATCATTCCATCCATACTTCACTTGAAAAGGAAATGAGAGAGGAACCTCTGTTTGTGGACACCTCTGTCAGGAGGACACCTCCCTATTAAGGACACCAAAGTTCAGTCCCGAAGTGGTCTGGGTGGTGTCCACTAGAGCGCTGACAACATTAGGAAGGGTTGCGGAAGCAAATTATGTCATTTCGGCATTCTTTCCGCGTCAATGACTATTGGACATTTTGCCCTCTCCCGAAAGTGCAGAAACGCTGGGAACTGTTTAGGTATAATAAAGACAGTGAACGGAATCTTTCACGAATATGCGGAGAGGCTGCTGAATGAATGCGGATTTACTAAATTTGCATTCCACATCTTGTCCGCGCCCTAGTGGACACCAGGTTTTATCAGGACACTTCTCAATGCGGCATCTGTCCGTCCCAAAGGTGTCCCTAATAGAGAGGTTTCACTGTAGACCAATCAGGACTGGTGTCCTCAATTGCAAGGCACCTCTTGTTAAGAAGAACAAGAATGAAATGAACCATACCACGAATTCATTTTTTCGAATTTCGTGGAGAAAATAAGATAAGTACCGAGAAGCAATAAAAACAACCCCCCACCTTCTGTGGTGTTATATTGCGATCAAAGTGGCCTGAAAATATCGTGCACTATCTCTCGCACTTCTCAGACAATAAAACACACATCTGTTTTCGCGTACATAAACACTTCGGACAACAAATAAACAACTATGTTATTTCTAGCAACGCCTAAAAATACAAAATTCAAGCTGCATAAATACGCCGTGGAAATTTTGATACGGGTTCATTAGAAACTGCTCGAGCGCTCGCTATTTAGATCTCGCTATGTAATTATCGTGGAAAAACCGTGCTTGAAACCGGAGCGAGGCTCCAGAATAAACAAGGCATCGGCGGGCACTCTCGGTGAGAGTGACCCGATAAATATCGACACCTTCCACCTGTGTAAACAACACTCACCAGACAACATCCGGTTTATGCCATTAAATCGACACAAGTGAGTCGAAAATGTGTAGAAATAAATGACTCATTACTTATTCTAATCATGGTTTTTTATCCATTAATTGTATTGATAGACTGCATGATGGAAAGAACAATTATAGGGCCTACATAACGACATAATGTAACGAGGTGATTCATACCACTGGCCCATTGTGGAGGCCTCCTCTCCTGACCTCATCATCAATCAAAATGATACAATTCTTGTCACAAAGTTCACAATACAGGCAACATCTTCAACCACTTTATTCTAAAACTAGAACTTCAATCTACATCCCACTGCAAAAAGGGGGTTCAACATTGTGTAGTAACTATAATCCATTTCACACAGTCACCTTTGATTAAAGTTTCTGAACAAATCAAGTTAGGGCCAACAGCTAACAAGCCAATACTCAGCACGTTTGATCAAAAATTTGACCACGTGAAAGGGGCCTAAGATGTATTCTCTTTATGTACTTCATGGTCAAGTGCTCTGCCCAAGGCCTCACATAAAACAATTGATAAACATGATAAAGAGCAGACGCTGTGAAATATACCATAATGTGCTGACCTGATTCATGGTAACTATATTTATCAAAATTAATACACAAAAGCAACCATGTGAAAAATAATCTTGGTCGATCTAATTTCAGAAGTTAAAAGCTTCCATCAATACCTCTAAACACGCCACGATATCAATCATTTCCCACGCTGCATCATATTGTTGTTTACCATCCCGTAAACGCGAGTAAACAACGCACCTAGTGCGCCGCCATTTTGTCACCGAGTACCACGTCCCGTCCAACTTTGATGTAAAGTTCAGATGCAGTCATGTTGAAAAAGATAACAAAGCGTGATTAAAACTTGCCTGACTGTTTTTGATGTCGAGATTTGAACTGTGGTGCATGTAAACAATGACGCTAGTGGACCGATATTAAACAATTAATCACTTTATTAATCAACAATGAACACAACAGATCACGCGGCTTTTTATGTGAGTGCCGGGGCACAATGATTTTTTATTCATTTGTTGTCCTACAGCGCACTATTCATTACGGAGCAGACAACATTTGGGGAGTCATAACCCACAACATCGGGTGAAATGGACAGCTAGTTATGTTTTTTTACTTTTCTGACCCGTCTCTGTTCTCCGACAAGCATAGCATACCACGGCTTCGTGTCGAGGACATCATATCGCAAAGATTAGCTCACAGACAAATATCAAAGTTTTTTTTCATTTTTGAAATCGTAGCCATCCATGGACAAAATGTCGGAGAGATGAGGTAACACACACACGTTTCAGCACAGACATGGCTCCCAGACGTTTCCATACGTGCGCTGCCAGTTTCAGCCTCATCATAAAATCAAGAGCGCACAACAGAACAAAATGAACGTAAAAGTCGTCCCCCCCCCCCTTCCCTATTATCCCAGCCTAGTACAGTCACGATGTAATTATTAAACGTTAGCTCATTATGTTTAGGCGTTGATCACATAGCCTGAGGGTATCATCACGCTTCGAGTGCCTGAGGCCGAGTCTCCAGCAATAAGCTCACAGTCAGAACCTTGGAATCAAACCCAAGACCCCTCGGGGCAAAGTCATTTTGGAAAATTCAAAACCATTTGGTGCAGGCTTTGTGATATTTTGTTTCAAATCCATGGGAGGTTTGGAAAAAGAATGTAAATGTCGCTAAAATATAGCGAGTTTTATTTGTTGTTTTGTGTAAAAAGGTGACGAACACCCAGAATTAACATGATAATTTCCCAGCAGGATCACCTGCAGCATTATTACATTAGTCTAAATAAATCTTTTTTTACAACAGACAATAGAAATGAAGGTCAAAGTTATCCACACACATGGCCCCTGTAGTTCACTATTTTGACAACAGAGGTCGCAGTCTTGGAGGGAAACATCCCCTACTTATCCTGAGGACACTGGGAATTCTTAGTGGTCGTCCTGACATTGTTCACATGTGTGGTGAAGAACGGAGCAAGCGCTGATGACCAGGATCCCCCATCCTCCCACCCAGAATTTCACGGTCAATTTTAGGCCTACAGATTTGTTGGCTGATAGGGGGGCGTGCTGACACTCCACGAGAAAGTCCAAACTCTCATTAACACCAAGATCAAATCCCGCATCAAACAAAAGGTGCTAAACAGCCCACCACCTCATCCCAAGATGCAGTGGAGACTGACAGGCCACGATTAAAGTAACACATCACCATTATGATGCCAAGACAATGAAAAACACTAACAAAACAATGACATTGTCTCTATCCTACGATAACCATTTTGCATAATCCTCGCTAGCATTTCGTGCATATCTGAGGCGGACCATTCAATCTTGCATTTCCATTTTTTGTAATGATTGTAACACGTGGACGCACACTTCCTTTAACCCCTTCATAACAGTGAGACAGAAATCTAATCATGTCAATTAACAATTGATACGCTAGCTGAACACGGACTGCCAACTCGGATCACTGAGAAATGAGACAGGAAGAATTCACCCAATCAGATATTTATGATGGTAGTTCGAGGAGTGAGAGGACGGGCTGATCGGGGGAGGGACACGTCTGGTTGTGTTGGACACTCACACTTTCACTAAGCAAGAATTCAAGAAAAAAAACTTGTAGGAATTTCCATCTGACCATGCTCCACGGAGGGAGGTGGATGGGATAGAAAGTGAAAGTTGTTCACTACCACATCGCAGCGTTGCTAACCCCATCAGGTATCAACGTAACAGTTGAGCGGATGTCCTACCTTACTCCTACACTTATAGATTTACATACCTGTAACGAGAGTAAAGGAGACAGGAGTAAGAAACAACGATGAGAGGAGCAGAAACTTTAAACACATTCATCTCAGTGAGACCATCTCACTGACATGCACTTCTGGCAGGTAGCACACAACGTCATCTCACTGACATGCACTCCTAGCAGGTAGCACACAACGTCATCTCACTGACATGCACTCCTAGCAGGTAGCACACAATGTCACCTCACTGACATGCACTCCTAGTGGGTAGCACACACCACCAGATTGGATATCACGACTGTAAGTCCTGTCCTCGACTCAAAAGGTATGTTTTGATCTCCAAGATTTCCGTAGGCGTATGTGTGCTACCAGATTTAGAAGTAGAGCAAGGCCAAGAGAAGAGGTAACACTGATCCGCTAAATCCATCTGAATCTCATCTTGTCACAGAATATCAGTCATCGTTAAGCATCCTCATCGCGGTGTCCGCGCCACAAGACGGAGGGATAATCTCCCAGATGGCGTACCTGATAGGTGGACCACGGAAGTGTGTGGTGGAGGCTCCTGTTCTTGTACATGCACAGAACTGGCTGTTCCAACAAGAAATCCAAAGGTTTACACTGACGGAGTCCGGTAAATCAACCACCTGCCTTCGCTGATAAGATAGACAATACCCAAAAGAAAATTTGTATCTATCTTTGTGGCCCTCGAAGACGAAGACGTACATTAAATAATGATAAACAGATGGCAGAGTTGACACGGCCTTAAAATGGTCTGAACATTCTTATAAAACTAGGCAAAATAAATATTGATGCACACAACAACAGCCTGAATAAATAGGAGTTTTATTTTCTGATTCAGACACACAAAGCATCATGATTCCGTTCCACCCTAACATGGCCTAGACGCAGGCTTACTGACTGTACTTTCAATTCAAAATGTACATGATTTTGTTTGATTTGACGTGGAATAAGTCGAGTTTATTTGGTCTTCCAATACCCTATTGACAATGGCATTCAAAGAGTTGTCTGCCTAGGAGAGCCTCTCTCAATGACCAACATGTTTTGTTCAACGTGTTTGTCTCCCAAGTTGCGATTCGGGCATTGTTGTCTTTATCTGTTGGGGACTATCCTAAATTATCAAATATTGTCCCGGGCTGTTTGTTGTACTCCGAGACAGATCGGCCATGTTGTTTTTACAGGTCATCGGGGAAATACCGAAGGGAACAAGCATGGCGGAAATATCGTATGACCATGAGCAGCAGTAATCGCGAGTCAGAATCTCATCGGTGTCCATGGCCAAAGCACTTTACAACAAGTCAGTCGTGATTTCCACATGTTAGCAGCCCCAGTATGAAAAGTAGGAGGAAACCAGACATTGGGTAATCCACTGCAAAATGCTCACTTGAAAATACACATACAGACCAGCTGAAAGGGAAGAAACTATACAGCATCAAGACCTCCCCATCCTGACCTGCATCCTGGAACCCTACGGGTATTGGCTACGTCATACGACTGCACCATCTGACAGGGCGTAGCGATATCACAACCCTTGGTAGTCAAGATGCCTGACCTGGGAAGCAATACTTATGTAACATGAACAACGTGAGAATCTCTTAAGCCATTTTTTATCCATCCTGAGGTAATCGGCAGTTCTCAGTGCTCTCGCTCTCAACGTCATCACACACGAACATGCACAGTGACATTGGGAGTGAGCGTTAAGAACCACTGATTACCTCAGGATGCGCACGGTGATGTTGGAGGCGAGCACTAAAGAACCACTGATTACCTCAGGATGCGCACGGTGATGTTGGGAGTGAGCGTAAAGAACCACTGATCACCTCAGGATGCGCACGGTGATGTTGGGAGCGAGCGTGAAGAACCACTGATTTTACCTCAGGATGCGCAAGGTGATGTTGGAGGCGAGCACTAAACAACCACCGATTACCTCACGATGATATAAGCAGCAGTTGGGACACTCTGCACGTAAAATGGCCCACGATACTTCAAACCCAAAACAGCAAACAAAGAAAACCGGTAATAAATATACAGTCAATATTTGTCTTGGGCCAATTTCCGCTGCAGTTGTAATATACTATTTAGTATCACACATATCTCCTGATTATACCTCACTAAGGGGGATGCAATGTTTGGGGGGATTGCTGTTGATGGCAGTAGTGAACTCGTGATGAGGGAAGTAATGATGACAAGGACAACCAAATCCTTTAAGCCTCACATAGGGACTTAGACTAACTTCAACGGGGCTGGGAGTTAGAACAAAGTTTGTTCTCACACTTTATCGTGAAAACATCAGGGGTTAGTGCCTGCTCCCTTCGTCACCGCACACAAACGTGTGCAGTGTGAGCAAGGAACGCTAGGTGCCTCCACTTGTCTCTGTCTCCATGTTTTGACCAGGGAAGCATCAATAAGAACAGGGATGAGAATCATGTACAAAGAGAAAAAAAGTCGACTTTTCAAAAGAATGATTGTGGATTTCCTTTTTTGTCCTTTTTGCCGGTGCATTTTTCGTTAACTTTGATTTGATTGCCGATTCGATACATCGAGCGGATTGTTCAATATTGAGGTATCGTGACGTCGTGTTGACATGTTTAGATCTATTGTTCGATGACATCACATGAAAGACGAAACATCTCGTCTTTAATATCACCATCTGCTCGTCACTGGCCTTTGATCACACAATCAATGAGATCGCACTGTCAAACAAACGCTGTACGCTCCTCGTCTATTTCAAACACAAAAAGAAATGATATTGACACACGAAAATGTACATTCCTCCTCTTATATTTACCCAATAAATAATGAGTTATCGGTAAACAGGCCTGCGCTGCTTTATTTGTTTGTCTTAGTCAGTCTAGCGCAAAGAAAACAGGAGGACAGCTGAAGACCAAATCTCCCATCGTTTGATCCCCGAATACAGCGAAAACTAATCACTCGCTCTCTATGTATTGTACATCTTTATTGTTTATCTAACCTTTCATGAATAATATCACGGGGCACCAAACCTTTAATTCCAAACGCAACGTTGTTTTTCGCCACGTAAAATATTTATACTTCCACACGCAAAAATTCATAAACTCGAAGCTTGGGGTCGTTTTGCGTCATGCGATTGCTCTCCAGTTAAAGGAGACGGTGAAATTCATCGGGCCTGAGGGAAGACCGACGCTGAACAACATATGAAGAGGTTCGTTGAGGATAATGCGCTTTTGGTGTAGCGTAGAGGATGATAGGGCTATGTTTGAAGAGCTGCACACAGTTTTAGGATCGGTTCTTCGCTCAAGTGGTGCGGATGATGAGAGGGGTCAGTGGATGAGAAATAATGGCGGAGTAAGACAAATTGGGCGCTAATTGAAAGCTGAGAATACAACCACAAATAATCGATATCATATTATAATGATTATCCGAGTGGTGTTCAACTGAAATTGTCTCTTCTGCTTGAGTTCGTTTAGATATTGCGATGTCTTACCGCCGCCGTCATAAATATTCACAAATGCCGCATTGATTTACCATGACGATGATCATTAGATCCCCGCGACGAGACTCATACCGATTTTGTTTAGAACTTTTATGTTTTTGTTTCGCCGCTGAAATATTCAGCGGAAGAAAATAAACTGAGAACAATAAACGTCATACATAATTCATCCTAATAAACAAAACCTACCAACAGAGTTAAGTGTTGTGTGTACGCCAGGCCGTGATGGAAAAATATTGATATTTCTTTTTCATAAACATTCCTTTGTTTTGATGCTTTATTGATGAATTTCCATTTCTATTTATCACCTGCAACCATAATGGACTCAGTAATGGGTGTAACGCTCAAATGTCTCCACCATGAACGACAACGAGTCACAGTTATTCAGATGTCTTTTTTCATGTCTGCATGTTATCAAATGGTGAAAGGCACTTCTGCTCAGAGGGAGCATTGTCGATTGATGGAACAGCTGGTACAAGTACTACTATGTACACTGCAGTGTAAGGTATAGCTGTTACTTCAACCAAGCACACCCCCACAGATTTTTAGCAGGGGTGCCTTTTGTATTAGGAGGCAAAGTGCACCATACCCTGACAAGTTATTCAACGACATATACAATTCTAATAAACCTCAGGGAATTCATCACCAGTAACCAGGGAATCAGGCTTTTTTGGCGAGAAAAAAATGTTTCCTTTCCGCATACAGGTTGGTGAGGACCTTTAAAGTGGCTTTTCAGTATCAGTCGTACCATGGCTGGGAGGAGCAAGCAGGTAGGCCCTACCGCATCTACACATTGTTAAGGAGTGGCAACAGAAAACAACATCAAACGACACGTTTGGTGAGATTCAAAGCTGCTTGAACTTTGGTATACAGGCATATAGAAAAACTCCTCCAAACCAAGCCCCCTGCACATCATTCTCCCCCAAATTATTGCCTATAATGTTTACAGGAGGATGCTCAAACTCAACAATGTTTGGAAAATATCTGATATAAACAGAGAGAGAAATGTTTGTATATCTTTAAATACACTGTTGTCAACAAAATAGACAATACAAGCAGAGAAACGTTGTTTACAGTATCTCCTATCTCAAATATTTTGCACCAGCAAGAATGTAACATAAGCATTCTATCCTAGATACTGCTTCCTCGATAATAAATAAATACTCGACAGATTTAGATACCAACAAGCTAGGCCGATCAGGAACACAACAAAACAAAGTTGAAGTGTTGGAAAGAAGTTTCATATCATGGCGTATGCCAGTAAACATCTTACAGTTCCCTCATCAGACGGTGACCCATCTTCAGGCGACAGAAGGGTGACTCTCTTTCACAGCACAGGTTCTTTCTGGGCATTCCGGTTTTCTCCTACTGAGCATTAGATTCGTCCAATATTGTCTTGAGCTAATGATGCCATATTTTCAAACATCACACAGATCCCTAGTCAGACGATGACCAACACTTCATGTGATAGAAGGGTGACTGTTTCACGGCACAGTTTCTTTACGGGTCTCCGGTTTCCTCCTGTGTGATGTCTTGAACTAATGAAACTTTGTATTCAGCTCTCTATGGCACGCCAGGAGAAGATGCACAATATGAAGGAAGCAGACGACAGGGTAAATGTTGTCAGTATTGACAGTCTTCAGGCGGCAAAACCGATATCGAACCCTTCTCCAAACAGAACATAAAGCAAAAATATCAATTTAACGTCCCGCAGTCAAAAACATGCACGTCTGTCTTTTTACCTTTGTGGACGGTGATTTTGTTGACGCCGAGTCCCGCTCAATGTTCACAACAAATTATCAGCAAATATCGTTTGAAAATGACGTGAAGTTGACAAAACGTTCGATCATTATCGCAGATGAATTGCGCAAATTCTTCTCGGGTACTTCATTCTCATTGCTGAGCATAACTTTGACGGCTGCTGATGACAGCAGATCAGTACCACGGACAAAAAAATCGCTCGCAGCGGTGTTAACGTGATAAATAGATGCTCCTCTGGCTGGTCAGGGGAGGATCGAGTTTTTCTGAGCACTTAGTCGCTTGGCCGGTGAGTGACAACAGCTACAGGGCACAAGATTTTATCCCAAGAGGGCAATGTTTGCTAATTGATCTACACACTTGACAAGTTGTTTCAGTATAATGCAAATGACATGAGGAGGAACGCCACCTACAGACAAAATGGAGAAGTCAAACTTTCGCCTGCGTTTCAACAGGAACATCACTCAATCATGATATGATCTTGCTTATTACCACTTAGGCAGGTTGTATCCTTGGTCAACACACTTCACCGGCATTGAAGACCTCAGATTGTTAGGGATGGCGACGCTAGCCCACTGCCTCAATAGGTGTCACTAGTGGTTAAAACTATTGAAATGAAACTGAAATGAAACTGGTCCTGTATTTCCCACACAAAAGGCGTCCATTGTGTACGACCTGGTTTCGGTGTGGTGCCCTCTATTGTAGCTAGGATCCCCATTAAGTGGGACTGCTGCCCATCTGAGACCAGCTTCAAACTCACCAGAGGATTTTCGAAGGAGTGCACTGAGGGACACTGGCCCTGGTCACACGGAGTCGAGTCGCCTTGATCTAGATGGATCGAGGCCCGGTTCTTTTTGTACCGTGAACAAGCCATGTGGCCTGTACTATCCTTCCCTTTTCATGGTACAAAAGTAAGTGAACTGGCCTCGAACCAGATCAAACCAACTCCGTGTAAAAAGGCCTGCTGGACACTGACAGGGATATGTCTGGGTTTGATGGCCCAAGATGAATCCTGCCAGTTTCTCTCCAGTGAAACCCCAGACTTTTGTTCCAATATCCGCCAGACAAAATGATATCATCAGAATCGATAATACACCACCCCAAATATATCAGCATCAAGATCCTGGTCTAATTACTCGGTCTAAACAAACAACAATTAATACAGAAATATGATGTGTACTCAATAAGCAATAGAAGGATACAATCATAGAGCATTTGTCAGTCTTAGGCAAGCAAAGTATGAGACTGATTTCCCTGATTGTCATCAAGGGATCTATTGATGGTGGGATATTGAAAAAACTCCAGTGATGAGGGAGTATTAGAAGTTGACAATGGCAAAATAGTTCTGTGGAAGGGAGGGGGGGGGCTCAGCCTTGTGTGTCAGTTATCGTCCGACACCCAGAAGTCATCTTGATGGTGAACTGTGCACTGAAGAAGTATTTATTTGTAGTTCAAATTCACCTCATGCATTAAGGTATTCAATGGGCCAATGTTGAACTAAAATCAGAATACCTCAAATTGAAAAATCCTGCGTGACCACCGACAGCCAGTATTAACTAAAGAAATTAATACAAATTCTGCACAAAGTCCAAAGACATCAAATTGGGAAGAAAAACTTGGATTCACCCTCTGTTGGTGAAGATAAAGATGCAAAAACAACTGTCATCTGTCTCACCAAACCCATGAAACTCATGTCTCACAATGCCGTATATAAGATGCGTCTTGACTTCTGACCTTCACTAGCATTTCACTTGCCATCTGATGACAGGTGAAATGCTGGTCAAGGTCGGAAGTTAAGACGCTTTCTGGCATGGAGTCTGGCAATGCAAGTGACGCCCATGTTCGAACGCGGATGGCATGTTTGGGGTTCATGCCTTCAACGTCCCCCAACGACCAACATTTTTTTTAAATCATACAATTTGCAATATATGAAAATCCTGGGAGACTTCACTTCCCTTGAGACTTTTTGCAGCTTCACGCAAACCTTTCAAGAAAGACCAGGCCTACTATTCGACTGTCGTGTTTGGAACCGAGTGTAGATGGCAGCACCGATGGTCAGCCAGAATGTGTTAAACATGAGAAATGGAGTGAGTGAAAGACCCACCTTAAGATATTCCTTCCTCGGTCAGAAACATAGGAATAATCAACCTCTGAACACACCTTGTCCCCTACACAACAACAAGGCCAATATTTTTCACAAGTCTTGATTATATCACTTCGCTTATTTGTCTTGAGTTCGTTCCACAAGTGTCACCACTACAAAACAATTACATCACGTCTGCTATTTTGTTTACATGTTTACTTGAGTATAGAACTCTACATAGGCCTATAAATAATCGCTAGAACTTTAAATACAGCCACAATTACAAAACAGTTATAAACACCAATAATGATTTAGGGTATAACCAGGGACTAGAAATATTAAAGAGGGTTATCCGGTCAGTGACCTTGAACATTCATCAAGTTGACCTATGATCAATTTTTTTCCTGTTTTAACCAACTACAGATTGTTTCAATACGATGTAATATAGCGGTCGAAAGCAGTGCATTTTAAATGTATGCATCTTTTTGACAACACAGGTTTGAACGAAATTTTAATGAAATGGTCCATGGACCATGTGCTCACTCGTGTGGACATACAGTGTAATGACAGAGAGAGGTACATGTCAGTTATGAGCAATCTGGGTCAAGTCATTCCCAAGTTGCAGGACTTCAATGATTGTTGGGTTATGTCGCCTGGCGGCCATATTGGATCGATCGGGCCAAAACTTCACATGCACATAAAGGTCATCTAGAGGGAGCCAC
>NMRB01000260.1:326254-375175 GCA_002633025.1 Notospermus geniculatus | reverse complement strand
ATTTTCTCGGATGCACGGTGACGTCACACACTACTGCACACGTTCCAGGAATAATTTCTAGGTCAGTCATCTGGCCAATCGGCGATCGACATGATAATTACATTTAGGTCAGCATGGCGGCGTACATGTGCTCGTGTCAGTTCTGACGGCGTAGTGCCGTGGATAACTTCAGTATTCAGTCTCCAAAGATTATCGTTACACATCACATCCAATCCTCAATCCAATCCTCAACTCTCAACCCTTTATTCTTAAAAACTTTCGAGAATCATCATCACAAAAATAGGATGTTTTAAGCGACGTAAACAGGAGCGACAAACGCAGTGTAAAGCCGTGTGCATCTATGGATGTAGCCCCGGTAGCTTGGCCTACACTAATGACCAGATCCCAGATCGTCTCAACGAATTTCAACATGTTCAGTAGCACCAAGATTATCATCATCAGACTTGGCACTTTCAGTCCCAAGGATGGAGAAACATGTTAGCTCTGGCATATCTGGATGTGGAGGTCATCAAATTCGCTGTTGAGCGAATTTAACATTTCTAGTCTATCATTTGCTTTCAGAAAGCCCATCCAGAAAAGTACGTCGAGTGCTTCATTGCCGAGCAGAACTTGGTCGGTGTTGCTATTGGCTGTGGGACCAGGAACCGTACCATTCCATTCTGTAGTACCTTTGCCGCTTTCTACAGTCGAGCGTACGATCAGATTCGTATGGGAGCCATCTCGCAGACCAATGTCAATTTCTGTGGTTCTCATGCTGGGATTTCTATTGGTAAGTTGTGATCTCGTGATGATTTCAGGGAGCGGCACGGGTTCAAGGTAGGTATAGACTCGATTTAACCAAAACGTTATTGACGAAGACGACCATTCGGCAATCCTAAGTTCTGATCCGTTTCTCAACAGGTAGTGATGGTCCCTCCCAGATGGCCTTGGAGGATCTTGCCATGTTCAGAGCCATACCAGGATCCACCGTGTTCTACCCGTCGGATGCTGTCTCCTGTGAGCGCGCCGTCGAGCTGGCTGCTAATACTAATGGTATCTGCTTCATCAGAACAAGCCGACCAAATACTCCTGTCATTTATGAGAAGGATGAGGATTTCAAAGTAGGGAAAGCCAAGGTATGTTTGTGCAGGTTTTCATCTTCCTGACTTGTCACTGGATTGTGGGAAGTCTTGTAACAGTAGCGGTTTGATTCCTTCATGATTCGACCTATAGCGTCTCTCTTGTACCATTCAGATACTTCCATCTTGTCCAAACAAGGCTATCGACTCCATCTCTAGCCTTGTCCAAATCATGTCATCTTTTCCGTTAATGCATAAATTATTAATGAACCTGACCCCTACTTGACCCCGCCTTCGAGCCAATCAGAACTCGCGAAACAAATCACCGTTGGACACTTCCTTTGCTCTTCGCGCTCAAATTTGTAACATGGATTTTGATTGGCACGTCGATTTTCCCTCGCGCCCCGATGATTGGCTGAGGCTCTCACCCCCTCAGAAACGGGAAATGTGATGGATTCGAACCAGGCTAGATGGCCGTCAGGCATGTCAGGCCAGACAGACTGGTGAGCACCAGATGGATACTTCATGATTTACTGTCAATCTTTGCAGGTCGTCCGACAATCAGACAATGATAAGGTCACCGTTATCGGAAGCTGTGTGACACTTGCCGAGGCCCTGAAGGCTGCCGATCGCCTCGCACAGATGGAAACCCCCATCAGGGTGATCGACCCGTTCACAATCAAACCCATGGATGCTGAGACCATTATAGCAAGCGCCAAAGCTACCGGTGGCCGTATTGTAACTGTCGAGGATCATTATCCGGAGGGTAGGTGGCGTTATGTGTTTCTGTCCTCACGGTCAGGTTGTCCAAGGTTGGCGATGGACTACATGTACCTTGTGTTAGCTTTTACTGGCCATCTTCTAACCTACGCCAGGTCCTGAGATAACAGATGAGTTTGTTCAGGAGGGGTTCTCTCTTTGTACCCTTCGGGGAATACCGTCTTTGGTACAGGGTCGAAAGCTTACTCCATCCACGCACGCTGCTTTTCATACAAGGAATCTGTAATTCTTTCTATTTCCTGCAGGTGGCATCGGTGAAGCAGTTGCAGGCGCCGTGGCCGGAGAAGCAGGCATCACAATCAAACGCCTTGCTGTGTACAGTATACCCCGTAGCGGAGATGGAGCAGAGTTGATGACGAAGTTTGGCATTGATTCTGAAGCGATCGTGAAGGCAGTCAGGGAAATGTTGTAATTGTACTTGAAACCAATAGAGAATAAATGGTTAACTCAGTCTGTGTTTTCTCCACTGTTTCCAAGAAAACGTCAAGGACACATTGAAATAGAGTTCCCAGTTTGTTCTGATCGGTTTTTAAAACAATGCATGTTTATTAACGACCAAAGTTGACTATTTTTGCTTTGATGTACAGTATTATGATTATTGACCATGAGGTTCTTTCTACCTCTGTGAAGGTGAGTATTGGATCATGAAATAACTAAGATAACTACTTGTTTATTTCTTCTTATGGACCAGATACAGTTTAATCAGGTCTGATGATATACCGGTGGCAGTGTCCTATTCATGATAGTTTTGTGTACACCATCATTGTGCTCTTCAGTTGTCAATTATGCTTCAAACCACTGCTAAGGAATCGAAACTGATAGATATTTTAGTCATGCATGTAGCTAGCAATAACAAATCTACCGGTATGCTGTATTTTCATTTCGTGGCACAGAGAAGTTCATCTTTTTGGAACAGACTTCATGTTCTCAATTATGAGTTGGTGTTGCTCTCTATAAAATAATCATGATCACTTGTGACAGTTCTCAAACATTCCTGATGTATTGGTGCCAAGGAAGGACTTCAAAATTGTCCTGCTGACGTCAGGGCACCAGTTCAATCATTGGCAATGTAAATCTGCAGTTAAAAATCAAATTACCGATTCCCTGAGTCATCAGGTATGCTTGGTCGTCTCGCCTGCTCTCCCTGTACTCACTTGGTCAAACCTTATGTATGCTTGTTAGTTCTCGTGTTATTACTGATATCTTCCCAGCAGAAATGTGCTAATTCTGTAAATCAAGGTGGTAGTTGTTATGATTCGCCATTAGATGGAATAAAATATGTTATGGGATTATGATAATCTCGTGTCTTCAAGTCAGATGTCGTTGAATCAATTGCCTCTCGTTGAGCACCAAATGTAGCCGTTGAAAAAGGGAGCTCCATCCCAGGACCTCTTACTCCGTGTCCATACTCAACTGACTGAAGTAAAAGGAATTTCCCAGCAGGTCGGGCTTATATTAAAGCTGAACTTAATAGATATAAACCCCAAGCGGCAGAGGTAGAAATTACGAACAGCCACAAGGCACTTCCAAACTACCTCTGAAAACAATACACCCTCTGGGACGGTCACAGTTAGTTTCACTTGCCACCACGCTCCTGAATGTTCCCGGGGTCTGGGGCTTAGGCCAAGGGTGGGGCCTATCCCGCCCATTACCGAGTATTGAGGGTTGATCCTTCGGGTTTTCTTAATATTCAGTGTTTCCTCATCGTGTGCCACCTGTAACGATTTGTTGCTGAGTCATGCTGATACATCGATGTTTGTGGATTGTCTAGACTGTCTGAGTCTGAAGTGGTAAATACCGGTACTTAAATATGGTTACATGGATAAAGCGTTCAGCATGACATACAGCGCCATCTATAGAGCGCGGTGACACGCCACGTTCATTTGAGATTTAGCAGCTGCATTTCCCGGTCGCATCGTTGTTTGCTCGTCTCGATTGTTTGTTCGTCGTCATTCTTTTTATATTTCGTCGGTATAGTATCAAGATGCCGCTGCCAGTGTTAGCGTATTGGGATATCAGAGGGGTAAGTAGCCTACTGACTGGAAGACGCCGGGGTCCCTGTTTCCCGCTCTAGCGCGTCCGCCCGCGCGTGCCGCCAAGGCCTCGTAGCCTAGGCCTACAGTGACTGGGCGTACCCGGCGAATGCGTCCGGGCACCACCGATACCGGGCAGTAGGCCTAGGCCTATATAAAATGCAAGTTGGAAGGTTGACCAGGCAATATTTCTGCACACTAGGCCTACTCACTGACACTGGACACCCAAACATTGGCAACCTGCACTTTCAGCACAGTGAGTGATAACGGTCTACTTAGTTTCAATGGTCATTATTCCGGTGTAATGGTTTTCATTGCCTCCCGTTCGCCAGTGCCTCCCAACAAAGATTAATGTGGTAGGTCTAGCAGTAGGCCTAATGTGACAATGGGGATCGGCTCTGATAGACATGCTATCAGGACAAATCCCCCCCCCCCCGACAANAAACCCCCCCCCCCCCCCCCGACAACTGCCCCCTGGACAATTGCCCCCTTAGGACAACTGCCCCTGGACAATTGCCCCATAGGACAACTGCCCCCAGACAATCTGCACCGGTATGAGGCCCAAATGACTGTCCTTGAGAGGTGTCCTGATTTACACTCATAATTTACAGAAGAGGGTGTTACTTTACAGAAGAGGGTGTTACTCTTCTCAATAGGAGGTTTCCTGAGGGTGTGATTTTGTTTCTTCTTCAGCTGGCTGCTCCGATCCGTCTCATGCTTGCCTACTGCAAGGTGGAGTTTGAGGACAAGAGATATCTAGTAACAGATGGTGAGTTTCTTTGACGAAAGGGACATCTCTTAAAGGGGCTATAGGCTGCTGCTGGACGACGTTGATCCTCAGAGTCCTTGCCCCTTGTAATGTCCAGGCATGCACTTGGCTCTCCACTTTTCACACCTGCATGAAATTTTGCCACAACATGCTGATATTTCCCTTTTTCCAGGTCCCGAATTCAACAAGGACGACTGGCTCAAGGTGAAACATAGTCTAGGACTGCCCTTTCCAAATGTAAGTCACGGCTGTTGATTACAACTTTGTATTGATATTCCCGTAGTGTGGAAGTGGTGATAGCAAGTGATGGAAGATGATCCACACGAATAATCTTAATGAGGTTGTCGAGCTGTCAAAGCCATTCTCTACACCATATTATATAGATGGGATCGCGATCAGAGTAGCGCCATCTACCGCCACATTGCCCGCGAGTACATGAATGCAGCCCTCGCTGTTGGTGTTCCTATATTCCACTGATAAGCCCATGAGGCCTACTGTGGAAAAGTCCCTGTTCTATGACAGTGGTCAATAAATTACCTTGCTAGGCCTTTGTAAGGCTTTCAATCTGTTACATCGATTGCAGCTGCCATATTACATTGATGGGGACATCAAGATCACACAGAGTAATGCCGTCTGCCGTTACATTGCACGCAAACACGACCTCTGTGAGTATAACTTGCCTGAGTTGACACTTTTGGGTTGAGGATGGTCACCATCCAGTGAAGATTGCCCGAGTGCACTTTTCTGATGGAGACAAATGTGGCTGTCAAAAGATGGAGTCAAAATTCACCTCTAAAATCAGCTGGCTCATAGGCTGCTGGCTCTTTGTGGACGGTACTGGGTGGTTTGTCATATGTGGGAGGAAACCTCCAGAGCGTCGCCCGCCTCACTGTCACACCTCCAGAGCTAATCTATTCTCTTTCCCCTGAAGGTGGCACCACAGAGAAGGAAAAAGTGGATGTTGATGTTCTCGAGAACCAGCTGATGGACTTCAGGAATGGTTTCATCAGACTCTGCTACGGACCTGATTATGTAAGGAATAGGAGCAGTCAGCCGCGCGTATTGCCAAAAGATGGCAGCAAAGTTCTAGCAGATCAATACACAGGAAAACCCACGCGATTGGTGCTCGATCAAGAATGAATGGGTCCGCTATATGCATTGAATTGGGTCGTAGTGACACCTGTTGGTCAACTCACTGACAGCTTCTATTGTATTTGTATACCTGTGTCTTCAACATCTTCCAATCAGACTACTAATGCGGGTGATCCACCATCTTTACGACGAGTTTACGATCAGTTTGCGATTAGTTCACGACGGCAGTCATCAACGAATCGTAAACTAGTCGCAAACTGATCGTAAAGAAATGACGTGACGTTGAAGCTGATCCACCGCACTAAATCAAACATGTTTGATCTTGTCGTAAACTAGTTGTCAACAGAATTCAGTCGTGAATGAATCGCAAACTTGTTATGACCGCTGATCCACAGGCTATGATTTTTCATTGTAAACTAGTCGCAAACGCGTCGTGAAGTAATCGCAAACTGATCTTAAACTCGTCGTAAAATCGGTGGATCACCCGCATTAGCTTCACTACCAAGTCATGTATGCAGTGTTTGTTCATCAATAATTTCAGGACAAGAACAAGCCGGTATACCTGAAGGAAACCCTGCCCGCAGCTCTTAAGGCCTTCAGTGACTTCATAGGGGACAGAAAGTTCTTAACTGGAGACAACGTAAGCAAGACCCCTTATCCCTTTCAGTTATTTGATGCCTTCAATTTCTGGCTGGGTTGTATGCAAGACTTGTCTGATTGTCAACCTTTTCAAATCTATGCTTTCTTCAGTGGCAGATCCAGGAGTTGGCGAAAGGGGGGGGGCAGGGAATAGGCAAATCCCATTCCCAGAGCGCCGAAGGCGTGAAGCCCCGAAAATCTGTGGGTAAAACTGCCGGAAATGCGATTTCCTGGCACCTGGGCAGGCCAAACTGAACTTTCTTTTTACTGAAAATCAGGGGTCTGATTATATGCCTTCCAATATGTTTGCTGCTCGGCGGCTGAACAGGGACGCCCCCCCCCCCTTGGATCCGCCACTGTTCTTTGATGTTTGTTTTGATGGAGTCCTTAAAGCTGAACTGCATGAACAAAAACCACAGCGCCGCAGTATGGTGGTCTACAGAAGTGCAAACGCCCTTCGAAACACCTCCAGAACATGATAGACCACCAGCGTATTTGGTGGCGCCACTGTATTCAATCTCAGGCTTTCTATCGAGACACATCAAGAGATAGTGTCCAAGTGACAGAGCCTGGGTAGACTTAGTACAATCCGTAGGAACTTGAGCATGAGGTTGGTCAGGGTTATTTAGTGCTTGCGCGCAGTTAAAATATGTGGTACAATGGCAATAACTTCGGCATCAACAAATAATACACCACTCATCTGAGTTTCAGAAACTCAATTTGGTATCATTGCAAACATGTTGCACATAAATCTTATTTTATTTCTTTTGCCATAGTTTTGTTATTTGAATATATTTTCACAGAAACGCAATGTACTCGATATGATCAATAATGCATACATGACTCGAGCGATGTGTGTGTATTTGGAGAAAGAATATTTAATTGATTGCGGTAATTATGACCAAAGGGATAAAATAAGAATTATCCTCAACCTATACATAATGATATCTGATGACGTTGATATACGTCAAATGAGTGTTGTATTGTTTTTGAATGCATAAATGTTTTCAACTGGTGCTTTGGTAACACCATAAATGTCAACAAGACGTGAATACTATAGAATAGTGACCGACTTTACTCTCTGGTTCGGTAAGAACCTAATGCCTTCGACCCGCAGAAGTCACTGGATGCCATGTCTTGATGTTGCTCTATTGACTGACTCAGGGTGAATACAGTGGCGCCACCAAATAGCCTGGTAGTCTATCATGTTTCGGAGGTGTTTTGAAAGTGCCTTACGGTCGTTTGCATTTCTCTTGACCACCACCGTGGCGTGGTGGTCTTTTTTTAGTGCTCGGATCTCCAGTTTTTGTTCATGCAGTTCAGCTTTAACAACAGCAAACTTTCCTCTTGATTCCCAGGTCACCTTCGTTGACTTCATTGCCTTTGAACTCTTCGACCAGCACATTGCATTTGATCGTGAATCATTTGAGAAGTTTGACAAGCTGAAGAAATACCATGCAAGGTTTCAGGTAAGTCGAGAACCAGTCATTCTCTCAAAACGGGGTCATTCTGATGCATCTCCTACATGTCCTATCACTTCTGAGGCAATCGTCGAGTGGAATGACCCAAGTCTCAGCCTGTGGAATGACCCAAGTCTCAGCCTGTGGAATGACCCAAGTCTCAGCCTGTGGGTCAGTACCGTTCATCCTACTGATGGAGAATGTTCCAAGCAAAAATCCTGAGATTTTCAAGTCATCGAAATTCAAGACATTTCCTGATTTGCGTTGGTGATTCCTAATATCGTAATCAGCTTATCCTGCTACATCACCGGGCGTACGTCAAACCTTTGTCTCCATATTTATCTTCTCTTCTTCCTTCCAGGCTCTCCCCAAGGTTGAAGCTTACTACAATTCACCAGATTGTGGCAATAAATGCCCCATCAACAACAAGATGGCCCATTTCAAGTAGAATGGGAAAGAAATGGCAGCTTGTGGTGGGGTTCAGGCAGCTGCCATCTTTCAATCTTCAAGGGTAGAGAGTCAGCAATCTCGATCACTTTTAGTAACCTTGGTGACTACATCATCAGACCAGGGAACAGGCAGCTTGGAGAGTCAGCAAACGTCTTGGCAATATGAACTTATCCTAGTTTACTTGTATACTTAATTCCCTTCATGAAATATAATATACATGTAGTATGAAATAAATTCCATCCCAGTTTAATACCCGTATTTTTGAATTTCCTCCCTTCATAATTGCTTTGTTTCTCGGGAGTCTTGTTTTCATGCATTTTGTCGATGGCGGACATTGTGACCTGCTCTGGTGAAGAGTCACTTGTCACTCAGAAGTTGAGCCTCAATGAACTAAGATGACACCAGGAGAGAATGGAAGAAATAGATTCTTTCAGATTTCATAATAGGCAGAACTAACATTTGGTCTCAACCTGCCAGGGTAAGAGCGATGTGTCTTGTTTTGCCAGAGCGGGTCACATTTGTGCCATGACAGGAGAGGGTGGTTTTCGATGGCAAGATTTTCTCATTTTCATATCATTCTGCACTACTTGGTAGTGAGCTCGGGTGTTTTTTTCTTTGAAGTGACAATTTCTAGTGAGTTTGCTTGGCCGATTTTGTGAACCCAATTAACATTGAACAAGTAGTGCTGGCATCTACAGAGTGATTTGACAGCAATGAACAGGGGAAGAAGGCCACATATTGTATGTGAATGTCTTGTTGCCATCACTTGGGGCTTCAGGAAGGCAAAGAAACTAGCACACAAGATTCAAATAGTAAAGAGGTACTTAGTAATATAATCAAGTTACATGTACATTGCAATAACAAAACAAACATTTACATTTATACATACTGTGAATAACACACCAATCAACTACAAGCACTTTCATGTCTTTGTCAAAATAAACTGTGGATTGAAAGTAGCCTTGACTCGAGGAAATATACATGTAACTGATAAATCTAGATCTGCTATTTTCCTTGTAACTGTCTACATCCCTGTTTTACTACAGAAGCATGCATTAAAAAGTTTGAATGAAAGCTAGCAGAAGAATTGACAACAGCTTCCTGCATAACACCAAGATAAGCCATAAAAGACAGTCTCCAATCTTGTAGTCAAAGCTTTATGCAACGTTCTGCAACCAAAGACCTGTTAAAATCTGGTAAGAGATGAGTCTACCCACACATATCACCTCTTAGAACAAATGCCAGAACTGGCCAATTTACTTGTTGGGGAGATCAGGGAAAGAGCTGAAAAAACTGACCGAGCTGGGACTTATTCTGAGAACTGATATAAATCTTCTTTGAGTCAGTAAGGTGTTTGATCAAGAGTCTATTTCACGACAAAGTGTCATTTAATAAATACATCACACCCTATCCTAAAAAGTCTATTGAACATTTAGCACTTTTTTAACAGCTGCCGTTATATTAAAACTTTGTGGGAGAGCTTGTTCTTCCATTTGTCTTGCGTATGGCATTGGTATGTCAGCTCCTGTAACTCGTATCGCTGGGGCATCGAGATAATTAAAGGCTGGACCTGGAAAAGTTGGAATGAGATACATGTATTGATTTCAATCCAGAAATGTCACAAAATAGTCAACAATCCTTACAAGCCTGAACCACACCATTCCAAAAAGATGGCAATCTGAGTCATGTATGTTACGAACGAGTGGTGTTAACAGTTTGCGATTAATACACCTAGGTGTAGAGAGGTTGGTAAGGCAAAGAGACTTCCCCAAAGTCTCACGCCACAGCGGGATTTGAACCCGGGACCCTCCGACCATTAGTCGGAGACCCAAACCACTACACTACTCTGGCGCCTTATGGTGTCTACTTACTTTCCATTAAGCGAGCACATATTTCAGCACCAACACCAGACTGGGGCCAGCCTCCCTCGACTGTTACCAGATGGTTGGTCTTCATTACAGATGTCATGATTGTCTCCTCGTCTAAGGGTCTAATACTGCGAAGGTTGATGACCTGGGGAACAGAAAGTTGAACAATTTATTGACCATGGGGTAACAAAATTAACCGAAGCTTTTCCAACTTAATAACATGCGGGTGCCAAACAGCCTCTGACGCCACCTCTTATGACATTCTCTCTTCTACTTTCAAGAATCAGCCCCTTCTCCAGGAATTCATGCAGTGGAAAAGGGCGACAATGTTGTAATTACAGTAATAATACCTCTTGTCTACTTTTAACATTACCTCAGCCGATATGCCTGACTTTTGAAGTTCCTCAGCAACTTCTAAACATAACCCAACCGGTTTGGAATGGGATACAATTGTTACATCAGTACCTGAAACGTTTATGACAGCANGGGGGGGGAAGAGGGGTATTTTATATGATTCGATGGACAGTCCCCTACTGGTGGGGAAATGTGTGAGACAGAGAGGCTCCATGAATTGTTAGTTTGGTAAAGTTGCTAATGAACCCATAGTCCAAGACACTGAAAGCAAAGCCTAACACAAAACCATCTCCTGCATCTTACCTGGATTATCATCTCTTATTGCACTTTTTAGCAGACCTTTACAATCCTCCGAGTCGTATGGTGAAACAACTTTCAGGCCAGGACAGTGACTATACCATGCGGCAAAACACTGTGAGTGTTGGGCAGCTACACCTGCTGCAGCTCCGTTAGGCCCTCGAAAAACTACTGGTACTTTAACCTGAAAACACATAAAACATCTATCACATGTGTCCGCAGCTTTGACAACCATATAAATACCAATCAATGCTGAATAAACAGAGCAAATAGTCATCTACACCACTCTGAATGATTGCTAGGAGTGTTTTGATGACAGGAGTGAATGGAAAGGAGTCCTGGAAGCCAAAGAGACCCTGTTTCAATCCCACATATGCTTACCTGGCCAGCAGACATGTAATGTGACTTAGCAGCTGAGTTTATCACCTGCAACAGAAATTAAGACATCAAATATCTTTTGAAACCACTGAGGATTCTGTCAACAAAGAACATCCAGGGTATGATCCAGTCTCATCTTCATTCACTTGGCCAGATGCTCTCAGGGATGTCCCCAATAAAACCAATTGATACAGAGAGAAGGTTGTCTCACCTGATCGATGGCCTGCATTGAGAAGTTGAAGGTCATGAATTCACAGATTGGACGAAGACCAGCCTGAAATTAGAATGTATGTCTCAAATCTACCACAACTCATTGTTCACTCATTGTCTCTTTTGGCAGCAGAGCAAGCGCAAGGTGAAGTGAAAGCGCTCATTTACTGTACATCAAAATTCCAATGAAAATGAAGACATATAGCATGCCCTATTTAGTTGATTCATGTACTCACCATGGCAGCACCTACAGCAATTCCAGCAAATCCCATCTGAAATGAAATTCAAATCTGTGAGCACCTTTCCCAGTTCCCTTCCCAACAGGTTGACATTTTAACAAGAGGAGAGCTACAGCTTAAGTTACTGAAATCTGCAGTAACCATGGTAACACAGAGGTAGGCTACTACCATGACTACAAGCACCTGCACATATCTTTGACCGGCCCAACCCCATCCAACAATTAGACCTTAATCTTACCTCAGTGATCGGGGTGTCTACTATGCGGTTGTCACCATATTTCTTCCATAGTCCTCTGCTGACCTATTTTTGAGAGGAATAGAAAAAAACAGTAGAAGTTCTCCACTCATTAGTCCATGAACTCTTAAACATGGATCGAGTGAACTTTGCTGAAACAGGGCTCGCTGAATGTTTCATAAGAGTAACATGACATCACTTCCTCAGCCAGGGCCATGTAGATGTTGTTTTTACGTTTCGAACAAGCATTTATGTCACACACAGTTTAGATTTGTTTACACTCCTTCTCTGTCTGTTAGACTGTTGGAGAAAGTTAAAACAATGACTATTTCAGGGGCTTACCTTATATGCACCATCATACTGAGCTACTTCTTCTCCGAGTAGGAATACACGCTCATCTCTGACGATTTCTTCTTCCATAGCCATGTTCAGAGCATCGCGGACTGTCATCTAAATTAAAAAGAAAAGAAGACACAGCAATCAATCATTAACATGATTAGGCCATTCTTTTTTTATTTGTTGTTTCGCGGACCCGCCGTAGTTAGATTTTGGCAATTTGGAAAAAAATAAAATTGAAAAAAACATCTTTTTTATTTCCGCCTGTTCCATTTTTTCAACCTTTAAATGTGTTTTTCAAAATCATTCTTCAGCGAGGTGTGAGCACTCTATTAAAAACATTTGGTGAGGTCCCGTCCAGTGCTGTTGTGGCGGATATTTTCTCGAACATTTGCCGCGTTCGTCGGCCGGGCAGATCAGCGACATCGACAGCAGTCATGATATTTGAGTTTTTTAATTTTTGCCTGTCTTGGTTTCACTGGAGGCTAGCTAAAACGAAAAATATAAATCCATCAGAAAGATTGGACTTTTATTTTTATTTTTTTCCTGTCTCCTGTCTTGAGTTTACTGGAAAAAAATCTGCTAAACAACAAATAAAAAAGAATGGCCTTAATTAATGTTGACGTTTTATTTTGTTATTCATTCCTTGT
The DNA here is from genome assembly GCA_002633025.1 of Notospermus geniculatus. Lineage (NCBI taxonomy): Eukaryota > Metazoa > Nemertea > Pilidiophora > Heteronemertea > Lineidae > Notospermus > Notospermus geniculatus. Next base: position 362,327 of record NMRB01000260.1, on the reverse strand, counting down.
CTCTCAGTGTCTGCTGTTGTCATGCCTGTATTCAGATATTCCCACATTATGACAACACAACAACATCATCATGTCACTGCACATTCATTGACAGATTATGACTGACCAGGCCATGTCGGCCCAGCCTATGCATGCTATATAGTATATGGTCAGTGCATGCCTGCAATGCATAACCTGCTAGGCCTAGTGCATGCAGTGCATGCAGTGTACTGTACTGTCATGCAGTGACAGGATAGAAGAAGTGGACCAACCTGCGTTGCAGCGGCAATTCTTGTCGTGCTAAATGGCCTTGCAGCGGCACCCACATTCTTGATGACACTCTGAAAGGAGACAAATGTGAAGTAGGGACAGTGATATTCATGAAAAAACACAAATGAAGGTGCCGCAATGCGAAAGAAGGTAAAATTTTACCCTGCAAACTGTCCGAAGGCTGGGTAGGGCGGCCATTTTGAAGCTTAGTGAGTCTCGCGCTACAGGTAATTCAATGAGCCGCAGAATATGTAGTCTCGTGCCACCAGACTCTGCAATTTTCAATTTTAGAGTCTGGTCCGGATGGTACCTTTTTCTTGTAAAATCCATCATGGCGGACAATCTACCGCCGATGACGTAGAACACAATGCACAATCAAAGCAAAAAGCATTCAGCGTGCGAGTAAAACTGCAGTATTTGTACCCCTTGCTGTTAGGCCTACTGTACTTTTTATAGCATAATTCCCTCCCCAATCGAAAAAATATAAATATACTTGCCTGAAATTCCAATGAAAGACACTATAAATTGACTTGACAACACAAATTGAGGCGATTCACCTCACTAATTTTCACGCTTCAAGTTCTCTGGGCACCGCCATTACTCCCCTGCAGCCTACGTCACCAAATTTTGAAACTAGCCAATCAGCGAAGCTGACCTCATTTCAAATCATCGAAATGAGGTCGATCAATGAGAATTGCGTTCCGTGCCAGACCCTCGGTCTAACGACCTCGGAGTATGACCGAGGGGCTGGTTGCGCGAGACTACAGAATATGTACTACTGTTAGTAGAAGAATACGCCGGCCAAACAATTGTCGTGCGCAAGATGTCAGGAAAATGAGGTTACGCAAATGTTGTCTCTCGCAAGCAATAAAATACTAAAAACCGTTCCATTTGTGAGAAAAGCAATTGACAATGATGGATGATCCAGTTATCCTGCGATCAGCGGAAGAAACGCTAAATAATTGATGGCTAATCACGCCTCGCACAATCTTCAGTGCGTAATTGGTAACCGATGACGTTGTTAGGATTTTACCCAATGAGATTGCGTTTCAATAGCACGTGACTGACCCTGTCCTTTTATCGGCATTGCACGCCAGCCGGTAGGTTGTTGAAGTTGTGTCGATATAATTCCCGATTTTAACATCTTATTGAGCTTGATTTTGACAAAGTTATATGTTATTCGATAGATTATTGTATTGAGAGTAATGTACACTCATTTCAGCTCGAACTAAGATGTTTCGGAGCCTTTTTCCCGCGGCTAAAGATAGCCCTTTCGGAAGCCCTCTCAATCAGCCGGCTGAATGTCAGGGTGCCAAAGTCAATGAACACCGGGTGATAAAAGCGGCTGCTACAGGTGATTGTACTGACCACTACCAGCAATTATTGTGTCCTGGTTTGAGTTCTGATGACTGTAATTTAAATGCTGTACCATGGTGGATCATTGAGGCTTTGCATGATTTGCAGGCCTTTTTCTTTCCACAGTCCTTTGCTTAGTAGGTGGTCTGTGAAGCCATGAAGGTCAAACTCAAACATGTCAATTTGGGAACAACAAAAGAAGGGCCGAAGGGGACATGGTGGGGGGCTGGTATGACTAGGCCCTAGCACCTGAGCATGTCTAGGCCTACAACTTACAAGACTAAGATATAAGTGCCGTATTTTTGAACGTTCCTTAATAAAGGTTTCCTCGATGTAATACGCTATAAGCGGCCTATCGAGTACAAAAAGAAGATAAAGGTCCACCTTAAATCTATTGTTCTCAATGGTTTTACATAGGCCTAGACGTCATAAGGTCGACCTTCTCCCCTTAGGCTAATGTTAAGGAATGTTCTAAAATCAAAAATGTTATAGGCCTACTGAGAGAGAGAGAGCAGTGGTGTGCTGCCCCCGAGGCCTACTGGTGTAGGCCTATGATTTGATCTTTCCAGACTCTTCTCCTTTAGCCTTATGTCATGTCTCACCAAGTTACAATCCCTCATTCTTCTTCGATTGCAGAGGAATACAGTTGTGAATTCGGTGACAGTAAATACTACGCCCTCTGTGGTTTGGGTGGTATCTTGAGTTGTGGTATCACACATACGGGAGTGGTACCCCTTGATCTCGTCAAATGCAGGATACAGGTGGACCCAGAAAAATATAGAAGTATTTTCCATGGATTTAAAGTCACAATCAAGGAGGAGGGCGTCCGTGCCCTCGCCAAAGGATGGGCACCAACTTTCATCGGGTATTCAATGCAGGGTCTGTGTAAATTTGGTTTCTATGAAGTTTTCAAGAATGTCTACAGTGGTATTTTAGGTGAAGTAAGTATGATAAGCTGCTAACATGAATTTCAGTACTACTCAAATTTTTTCCAGGTTAACTGTTTACCGGTACCTGCAGAATAGCAGAGATCAGACAGACACCATGCTGGTACTCTGCCGGTAAAAGTTAGACCTGAGTGTGTGATTTGTCTGCACTGGATCATATGAACCGACTCAGTCAAGTCGCATTTAAGCGAATATTGGTTGAGAATATGGGTGAAGATATCCTGCTTCTTGAAAGTTTAAATTCTGTGTTTTAAACTGTTGTTGATTCTTTCCATAAGAGTGACTTACCTGTCTCTTTTACAGGAACGCTCCTACTTGTATAGGACATCTCTGTACTTGGCTGCCAGTGCTTCTGCAGAATTCTTTGCTGACATAGCGCTCTGTCCTATGGAGGCTGTCAAAGTACGAGTGCAGACACAACCTGGATTTGCCAACACTCTGCGGGCGGGTTTCCCTATCATCTTAAAACATGAGGGATTCAATGGGTAAGGATGTTGACACTTAGTTATTGGAACTAGGGAAGTCAATTGTCTACTGTAGATTTCTGAAGAGTGGAGGGCTCCAAGGACACCTGTTACAAGATGTCCTCTTTTGTTTCCAGCATCAGTGGGAGAATCCTTTGCCTGGGTGGTTTCCCTTGCAGATACTTTAGATCTCAAGTTTCCTTTCAGCTTCTACAAAGGTCTCGTTCCACTTTGGGCTCGGCAGATTCCATACACCATGATGAAGTTTGCTTGCTTTGAGAGGACTGTGGAAGCATTGTACAAATATGTTGTACCAAAACCAAGAAGTGATTGTTCCAAACCCGAACAATTGGTTGTCACATTCGCAGCAGGTTACATAGGTAAGCTTATTGTTAGTGAAACATGAGGAGACTTCTTGGACAGTATATCAAGTTTATCCATCTCTGATCTGCAGTGTAACAACAGCAGTTTTTGTTGCGATGACTGACAAAATTTCCAAGTAGGCCTACTACATTATGAAGGAGTTGAGCCACCACATCGTCTTGGCTTACCAATCGTAGTTTCCACAAATTGCTTTTACCATGTTCAATGTGTGAATGGAAAGTGCAGTCTGAAATTCCGTGATATTTTGTGAAAATCTAAATGCTGCTATGAACATTTCATCATTGAAGTACCTGTTGTTTTACAGCTGGTGTTTTCTGCGCTATCGTGTCTCACCCTGCTGACACCATTGTCTCCAAGCTGAACCAAGATAAAGGCAGTAACTTCGTACAAGTTGCCAAAAAATTGGGATTCATGGGTAAGTGTGTTAGTTTATTATGTAATGGATGAAAATGCTGACGAATGGAGATTCCTGTAAGATAACATTTCTATTTCCTCTTTTCCTTTGGTTTTACACACTCCCTTAGATCCACCTCTGGGACAGCCACCTTCTCGTCCTTCTTGGAAGGTTCATGTCCAGCAACTTGTCTGGTTGTACCGTCGGGGGTGCTTGAGTCATTGGTGTGTTAAAGTAATATACCTCCATTGTTGGCCGATGGCCTGAACTCACTGATCCAAGTCTTTTGGATTGGTGTCTTTGTGTTCAGGTCTACACCAATCGTGGGGACATTCATATCATGATCAAATTCTCATTGTAATTTTGCCGTAATTTATACATGGTTTCAGCTTTCAATTATTGTGTGCTACACAACTTCAAAATGAGAAACAAGGCACTGAGATTTTCCAGATCACTCGTTGACTGTTCATGTATGACTCGCACTTGAGGGCAGTGATTTCAAACTTGTTTCTCTGTATTTCAGGAATGTGGAAGGGTCTCTTCCCTCGTATCATCATGATCGGTACCCTGACGGCCCTGCAGTGGTTCATCTATGACTCAGTAAAGGTCTACTTCAGACTCCCACGCCCACCACCACCAGAGATGCCAGAAAGTTTGAAGAAGAAGCTAGCGGCTCAACAATAACTATGAGAGATCTTAGGAGAATTACATGTACTTTTATAATTCAGAACAACTTAACAGTGACAGTGCTGGGAGATATTTGTTGGTCATACTACACAAGGAGGAGGAGGCACTATTTTCTCTCCTGATGTGATACTTTCCGTTAGGAAGCTCTCATTTTGGATGTTTCATTTCATTTCCTACATTCTTCTGGTTCATTCTGCATACTTCTGTTGGAGTTTCTGTCGGAGTTTTCCTCCTCTGGTTTTCTTCTTGCATATCTGGAATTGTGTTCGTGTGTAACTTGGATATGCAGTGCACTTTTATTTGTTGATGTGATTAGACAATAATTTCAGATAGGCGAATGCAATGTAATAAGCTTCCTCGCACATTGTACAATGCTATTTATTCTAACATCGTTTTGTAATTGGGAATGAGATATGCAGATGATTGTTAGCTAATTGAGACTAATTGATAGGGTGTACTTGTACAATCATTCATACCCGTTACGTACCTAGATGAGTGTGATCAAACTTGAGGATAATAAATCATAAAATAAGAACATTCTCATGTGTTCTTGTCTCTGAAATTTCCTTCTTCTGTGCAGAAATCAACTTGATTCGTGGTGAGAGTACATGGAGAGGGAGGTGGGAGGTCACTTCCTCCAGCTGTGTATTGGAGCAGTTGGTGGTATGCTTCAATTTGCCATTTATTGTACATTGTATCATAATAGGGAGGTTGAGTTCAGCGACNTTAGATTGTATTAATGAGACATGTACTGCTGGTGCTGGAACACTGATGCTGGAGTTTGGTCTCCTCAGCTATCTACTCAAGGATCCTACATATGCTTCCATGGCAAAGAGAGCACTTGAGGCTGTGTGGAAGTTCAGATCAAATGTGACTGGACTTGTGGGTGAGTCTCTGCTGGTAACGAGCGGGTCCAAATTTGCTTTTGTCATGTTTGTAATTGTTACATGAACTTCTCTCCCACTGTCTTTCAACTTTGGTCTTTGTTTTCAGGAAATGTGATAAACATTCAGACTGGTCAGTGGGTGGGTCAGATGAGTGGCCTGGGGGCTGGTCTGGACTCCTTCTATGAATACATGCTGAAGGTAAGTTCCCCCCAAATTCTCAACATTTTGTTGACTTCCAGTTATCCATTGCTCCCTAAATTTGATTTCTTTTACATGTGTGTACCGGTATGTACCGGTAATTCTTCTGGATGGAGGCTGAAGTGCCAATCTTAACATTTATCAACTTTGTGTTGTTCCAGGCTTACATCATGTTTGGCGATGAATCCTTCCTGAAAAAGTTCAATGAGTCGTATGAATCAATAAAATATCACATGCGCCGAGGCCGCCTCCATTGTAATCAGGGCAGTGGTCATCCTCCTATTTATGTTAATGTCCACATGAAGAATGGAGAAACAGTCAACAATTGGGTCGATGCATTGCAGGCAGCTTGGCCAGGCGTTCAGGTAAAGAATGTTACCGGTACATACTGTTATCTGATCAAGAGAACAGGGGACCGGTAGTTCCAAAGGTCAAAACGTAGCTCTCATCCTTATCTACGCCTAGGTAAATGCTCACTAGCTTATTGCCTTCTTATGTTGGAGTTCTGTGTTTGAGTGGAGAACATGCTGAATGCTTCATGACCAATAAATGAATCTTTTTTCCAATTTCAGGTTTTAAATGGTGATATAGAAGAAGCGATTTGTACTCACGCCTTTTACTACACAATCTGGAAGAAGTATGGAGCCCTTCCTGAACGATTCAACTGGCATTTAAAGGCACCAGATGTCTCATTTTACCCCCTCAGACCCGAGTTAGTGGAATCAACCTATCTTTTATACCAAGCCACAAAAAATCCATTCTATTTACATGTCGGGAAAGATATCTTGTACAGTCTAGAGAAACATACCAAAGTAGTGTGAGTATCCTTTGTTGTTCTCTGGAAGATCTGTGAACATTTCTTTGGGCACAAATGTTACAGTCTTGGATGATGGCTACGGTCAGATCAAACCTTCACCTTTGTAAAGATGCATATTCATTCAAAGTTTCCCAGGTTGTTGAATGATTAAGGTGTCTCTTGACTGCCTTTCAGCTTGTAGATTAGTTTGACTTTTGTCAGTGTGAGATGGCAATTTCTTTCCTTTCAGCTGTGGCTATGCAACCATTCATGATGTCTCCAGAAAGGATTTAGAAGACAGAATGGAAAGCTTCTTTCTCAGTGAAACCGTAAAATATTTATATTTGGTTAGTATATGTATGCTGGAATGGGATTTGAACCTGAAGTTGCAGGATTATACACACACCAATGTGCTCTAATCCCCTCTCTGACAGCACCCCTCTTTGGGTGAATTGTAGTTCTATTCCCTCTGAATCTCAACCGTTTTGGACTCTACTGAATAGATGATACAAGTATCGTCAGGTTCTTCGTGATGGCGTGAGATAGACAGTGATCTCCCCCTCTTGAATACCAAGGTTGTGACATCGCTACACCCTCCGGCTACGTTCGTACTAAACTGCGCTGGTGTCGTCTTTTGAGGTAACCGGTACCCATGGGGTTCCAGGGGATCGGGAGTGCTGTCTGATTGAAAGACTCTCATACTTGTTATATCTTCCTATTCCAGTTATTTGACAAGGATAATTTCCTCAACAAAAACGACATGAAATATGTGTTCAGCACGGAGGGACACATCTTGCCACTCAAGCCACAATTTCGTTCTGCTTTCTCGCATAACGAAACAAGAAGTCACATCAAGCTTAGGGCACGGAGGAGAAAGTTGCTTAGCAACAGCAGACGTTTCTATGGAGATGCAAATGGAATGTGTCTGAATTTGAAGTATTTTAAAGATCCTGAGGAAAAATATACCACAGGAAATGTGAGTTATTGTACTACTTGAAGTGGCGGATCCAGGAGTTGCCGAAGGGGGGGCGTGGAATGGGCAAGCCCCATTCCCTTCGCACCGAAGGCGCGAAGCCCCGAAACGCGATTTCCTGGCACCTGGGCAGGCCAAATTGAACTTTCTTTTTGCTGAAAATCAGAGGTCTGATTATATGCCTTCCAAAATTTTTGCTGCTCGGCGGCTGAATGGGGGGGGGGCGTGCACGGGGCACGCCCCCTGAACTGATTTCGGTTCACACGACTTTGGAGAGTAGAAAACCCTTATCACCTTTACGGTATTACGACGAATGCGGTATTGTGTGGGAAGGTCACGAAGAGTGGGGGCTGAACAGTTTGTGACTTGAACACATATATAGAGAGAACTTCGAAATGGTTTGAAAATACCCAACTTTCTGTAGACCTGTTCCCAGAAATACAACTGACGACACTCATACTCCTCTAACGTTATTTTAATTTCATTTTCAGTGTCACAAAGTGAATAAAGATAGAGAATTTTTCCTGCCTCTGATGAACCAATACATGGAACAGATGGCCAACATTGTGGGTTATGTTGAGAACAGCTGACCCCTGATGGCCTACACATCAAGTCTTCCAAACATAGTCAAGTCTTTCATCAACATACCTCAACTGATGGTACCATGTGAGATGTTATTTTTGTCAGTGATGTATTCGTATTGTCAGAGATTCTTGAGCAGCAATGTTTTCTTGTTGATATTCCTGGGGTTGTCGGGATTCTGCTCGGGTCCATCAGTGAAGCGGATCCATTCCAATTGAGTATTGTCGTATACAAGGGAGCTCAGTGACTTAAACAGGTTTCTCTGTACGTGTATCACCAAAGGGCTCTTTCTTGTGAGAGTTGCCTCATTCACCAGTTATTGGTGTCCTCACAGCTTGCAAATACGCACAGATTGAACAATTGTCCAATTTTCTACAGTCAAGGTGACTATACAGAGCAACCTTGTGTGAAAGCTCTCCCATGGAGAGACACCTTTTCTCTTCTATGATGGGATGTTAGTGTGTTTGCTCAGCTCCTGTCGTTCCTGCTGTGATAATCTTTTGTAAATGTACCAAAATCTTCCAATTATGATAAATATAAATGAAACAGATGCAAGTATTAGTGTAATTTGTGTTGTATGACTTCGGATGGTTTATTATCAATCTAGCAAAAGTAGGCGCATGCCGCAGGTGATCATCATCGGTCATCAGTTTACTCAGCTATTATCACTGCTGTCCACTACTATTGTAAATCTGTTGTAAGGCCGTTAACCCTTTCCTCGGTTGCAACATGCGCCGACTTTTGCTACAATGGATCACAATTTAATCAATGTATTGTATCAATTCATTACTATGCACACCACAACAGGTCAAATGGATCCATCTCAAAATGTGGACATCACTCGCAGATGTATCCCCCCTTATTGACGATATATTTGTTCAGCTAACATTTCTCTGACTAGTTTGCCTTCCTTTCACTGCACTCTGCACTTACAGCTGCTGTGTGGAGAATCAGCTTTCTGAAGGCGTGGATCCAGGATTTTTGGCAGAGGGGGGTCAGGGCCAGCGAAGGGGCTCAATGCAGGGGGGTCAGGGCCAGCGAAGGGGCTCGTTGCAGGCGGGCACCAAAAGATGCACGTACCAACCTCCCCCAGAAAATGTTGAAATCTAGATGGCAGTAGACGCGATTTCCTGGCATCTCAGTATCAAAACAGCAGCTTTATTTTTGCATTTTTTTGCTACGGTAATTGTTGCAAATTATTGAAAAAACCAATTGGTGGTGGCGAGCCGGGGGTCATGACCCCCAGACCCCCCTCTGGATCCACGCCCGATTCTGACCTGCTTGTCCTGTGCTGGTTTAGTGAATGAGACCAGGGTAATCGGTAAACACTAAAAGGTTGTGCAATTTTGTAACTGGAATGATTTGAAAATCTGTGCCAGGTTATTTCCAATCACGGGGATGGGATCACATGTATTGGAGAGAAAACTCAAATTATTGTTATTGTTTACTAAATAAAGGTGCATTGATTGTTAACCAGGCCTATCTTGAATTCAGTGTTTTTGTGGCTGTAAATGTCCATGTTTCTTTGTGAATCTTGTCTGGTCCGACAGGGTCATCTCTGTCCTGTTTGATCATGTTGGTTTCATGTTGCACTGGGAAATGGTACGGGATTAGTCAACATGCAATAGGCAGCGCGAATGGCTCCAGGCATACTCAACAGCAAAGGAATCACGAGAAATCTGTGCGAGTATAGATATTCCATTTATTTTATCACAAATTCTGCCCTGTGGAAGCCACATGTCCGGGTTCCACACAAAGAGCTGCATGTATTGAGCATGCTACTGTACAGCAACTCTCAACATTATCAACTGACCATTACAGGGCACGCAAAACCATAACGCTGAATGTCTTGATCAGGGAGAAAGAAGTCCCGTCACGGCTTGAGAACTGCAAACTTGTGATTTGTTTCGAAATCAACAAAGTTTCAGCCACCATTTCAGTGTCTCATCCAGTGTTCATGTTGATTCTCTCATAATAATCCAGTTGAATCTCGTGTCATCTTATTTCACTGTCATTTCTTTGTTGTTTTGTTGAGTTTGATCACAACGAGAGAGTTCTTAGCCTCCTGTTTCCTCCACCATCGTCCCCACTTGTGCTCCTGGCCCACTCCGGCCACCAGGAGGCTCCCATCGGAGGAAAACTGAAGACTATTTACAAAACCAACCTGGAAGAATAAATCATGGTCATCACTGAACTGAAGCACTCTTTCACTAAACTGTCAGAGGGAGGAGAGATCATTATGCCCAAGGTCCTGGTTTTCCGCCGACTTTCAATAGTACTTTGGTCCATTGCCCTAGTCTGGCCACGACAGGGTTGAATATTCACATCATGAACCTTTATTAGCAGCAGAGAGGGCTGAGAATAGAGAACTTACCACAGGAATAGAAAATAATGGTGTCAATGATCGGAATTCCTCAGACACTTGCCATAATCGGATGCAGCCATCTTTGGACCCTGCTAACAGAAACAGAATGTTTTAACGTCTAGCGGTACTTGAATCCATCCAAAGGAAAACTACGATACTCCAGCAATGCTCTGGCTTTAGAAAACTTTAAATGATGATGACTGTACTGAGAATAGCCCTCTTTCGGTTGTCATAAGTTCCTCACCCTCACCTGATGCCACGAGGTCCGTGGACTGTAAGGAGACGATGGCTGATATCCAGTTTTCTTTCCCATCCTGACCTCCGTCAGAGCCGCCGTGAGCATTCTGTACTGTTGATGTTGGCTTCTTCTTGAAAACACTCCACAAGGCTATTGAACTGAAAATTGACATCACAACATCTTACTCATTAGATCTCAATGGACATGCACATTTGTCAAGTACGACTTGGATATCATGGTAGTACCATAGTTGACACCCACCTACTGCTTTTACCGAATTGATCTGGGAAATCAGACCTTATAAGGCAGCTTTTTATTCATGTGGAGGAACAAGATAGAAACACATCTTACTTGTCATCAGCACCACTAACAAAATGACTGTCATTGATCAAGGACACACAGTCTATAGAACCGTTGTGTCCATGAAACACCAACTGGGACTCTTCAATAATCTTCCACACTCGAATAGACTTGTCACGCCCGCCCGACGTTATGCACCGTTCCCGAGATAGGCTGTCTATTGCTGTGATGTGGTCTTGATGGCCGAATCTGTAATCAACAGAAATATATATTGTAAGAGGTCAAATAAACAATATGGGGCTTGGAGAGAGCAATGGATGTTAAGTTGTTAAAATACTCACAAAGTTTCGACATAAGCCATCTCATCAAGGTTCCAGACTTTGACAGATCGATCATGTGATGCGCTGAACAGCTGGTGGGTGTCTTTACGAAATGCGAGAGCCTGAAATAGAAACACAGATGGTTTAGTTTCGGTCACTGCTGAAGACTTTAAAATGAGTGGATTTAGAATGTGCAGCACCTACACAAGATACAGAATGGGTCAGGTACGATGTTACACCTACCGACACAGCATCCCGATGTCCTTTTAGTGTTTTGATATGCTCACATGTATCGGGGTTCCATACATACATCAATTTACTTCTACCACCCGACACTAGGAACTTCCCATCTGATGAGATGGCCAGACTCAGGACATGAGAACAATGGCCCTTGTGTGTCTCTTCGTCACCCTTCTTTCCTCCCTTGATTGTGTGAACACGTTTCCCTTCTGTTATATCCCCTACAATGAGGAATCGTGAACATATAGCATTCGTAAGATGTTGAAACATTATTCATAGAGGTAGGCCTACAGCAAAACTGAGACAGCTTGACATGATGACACCGAGCACATGGCCGCGCTCGACCCGACTGAGCAACTTACATTTGATAATTGAGAAGTCTTTTGAACCAGTGAAAACATGTTTTGCATCAGGTGTGATAACCAGACATGTTATAGGGAGTTTGTGTCCTCGGAGAACTCTGATATCATCAGGCGAGGGTTCAATGTAATCCTTTGCAATACGTCGGTGAAGTTTTCCAGCCTGTTCCAGCTGAAAATGAACAAGAAATTATACACATTAGTGTCAGTAAATAATCTTCCTCACTCTGTCCGGATCTTCTGCTAACTTTGTTCATATGTTGTGGCAGAGTCATGTTCCATTCCAACAAGTGAGGTAGGTGGTGAACGATGATGTAGGCCGACTTACCACATCTTCTCTGAGCCGATGTCCAATCAAATCCTTCATGGCTTCTTCATCATCCTTTCGGTCGGCCTCTGAAACACCAGAATCAAGTATTTAGAATTTCTGAGAATTGCTTGTCTCACAACATTGCTTCAAATCCTCAAGTTGAAAACAAATAACACCCTTTGAACTTCTCGCTGTCATGGCCAACATTGACAGTGACATTCTTACCTTCCTTCTCTAGCTGAGTGAGATATTGCTTGGCAAGTCTCAGCCGTTTCTCCTGGGCTGTTTCCGCCACCTCCTCATCACTGCTAGCTGATCCCACATCACTTGCAATATCTGAATCACTTTCAATTTCTTCATTGAGACCTCTAATGTTCATCGGTTTCCTTTTCTTCGCTTCAGTAGGCCTACTGCTGCTCACATCCTTTGATCCCTTTGGTGAAAAAAAGAGAAACAGAACAGAAGATAAGGTGCTTTACTTCAATCATTGCACTGGCAAGCTTCTACTATTCCTAGGCTTCCTTATCCTTGTCATGCTAATATAGTGCTAGTACCGGGAGTGCTACCAGTACCGGTAGCCTATAGGTATAGGCTCCCTAGGCCTACCGGTAGCCAAATAATTTGGGCCGAATTGAGTGACCAGTTGGTAGTCTATTATGAGCCACACATCACATAGATCAGGCCTACAGTACAGCTGAGAGTGGTGGATCCAGTCTATCATGAAGAATACATCTTGTAGAAACATAGTGCAGCTGCACGCAACTGCATGTGCATGCATGCAGGATGATGCATGGAATGACTTTCGCGTTCTCGCAAACCAAATTATCAATATCACGCAATTTTTCATCATCTTTCACAAATCCTGGTATAATTTCATGTTAATGATAATCACCTTTCGTTTGTGCGCAGGTTTCGACCCTGATTTATCTTTATTCCTGATGAAAAACGGCATTTTTACAAGCGCAAAATATGGAATTTTGAGAAAAACGTGTTTATATGGAGGCAGCCATGTTTTAGTCTGGCGCAGGTGAACAACACGCAACACTTGCAAGTTACTCTTTGACTGAGCAAGATTGCGAGTGCGTCTGCGGCGCCATCTTGCAGTGAAAGGTGAAACTGAAAGCATCTCCTACGCCCGGCGTCTCTTCCGTGGTGGCGGGCCTTTTTGGGCGTAGCCATCCACGCGGGATGGAATTAGAGATCTAATTCAGGAAGACAACGCAGTGTACTGTAAGTTGCAAAATCGAGGTAATGGCAAATTTGAGGCCAAGTAATGAACGAGACCTGAGCAATCCTAAAAAATGTGCGGGGCGTCTCGTGCACCGTGCCGTGCGATCACTGTCAACATGACCGAACCATCCGCGCATAAAACGCGTTCAGAATCTCCCCCACCCATGCCATATCCGCCCCCGGGGCCACATCACACTACATAGGCCTATCGTAGGCCTTTGCGGCATCAATACATTGTATACATTTACATGCACAATGCCTAACCCAGGGGGCCGGCGCCGGGCGCTACGGCGTCGTCGGACAAGTTCACCCGCCATGCGATGCCGTCGGTCGGCCCGAGACAAGAAGGTAGGCCTACCGTCTGCTGAACTGAGGTCGTTATTATCGTAGAATGGAGTCACTTCATCTATGTTCATGACACACAAGTGACATAGGCTAGCTTATGGAGTCCCACCCAAGGCGCTAATAGGCCTAGCCTCGGTCTGGGCCGAGACTGACAACTGAGCCGGGCCCTGAAAGGGAGGGCGTGGTCTACGGGTGAGGGCCTAGGCCTACTTTTTATCGGGGCCTACATAGCTCCTGAAGGTAGGCCTATGGTAGCTACGGCTATGCAGCCAGCTTACCTTATAGGTACTGTGCACATTAAACGGAGGGCAATGGCATTTAGAGTATGCCATACCGGTACCGCGAAAAAAACTGTCAATAATTCTTCCGGTCCATGATTCTAGATTATGATACTAAAATATTAAATTGAACCGAGTTTTCCTCATTGGTAAATATTTCGAGTGCAATTTACAACGATGCGTTTGTCATAATGGTTTTGTTCGAGCCGGGAACAACACCTCCAATCGATATTTTAGGCAAACCGTGAGTGCCCTGCGTTCTCGAGAGTGAATTAAGCGCTTCGGCGTACATCGTGTCCCAGCTTGGTCGACATGTTCACCTGTTACGCGGTACGGTGTACTTCAGTAGATCAAGAGGACGGATGGAACGGAAACCGGCATTGTCGATCGGCAACAGGATTGCTAAAACAACGGTAGGTGTCGAGCTACTCATTAAAAAAGCTCCCTGCTTTTGCTCTACGCTCTTGTCCTCATAGATTCGTCCAAATTGTGCTAGCCAAACGCCCAATCGCACATCCAGTCATGAAACTGAACTCTGCAGTGTGAGTGCCTTTCGATTTCAAAAGGGCCGTATTTAGCGGGGGTCAGGGGGCAGTTGCCCCCCGAGCATCCTGAGATCTCAGGTCATTTACGGTCGTACCCTCCCTTCAATAGTGCGAGTGAGCGAGCGCGAAGCCCTGGGATTCTCAGGATGCCCCCCGAGCCAACCCCAAAAACGTGATTTTCATGCGGATTTTGGGCAAAAAACCCTGCAAAAGGGTCTTTGCCCCCCCCCCGAGGGGCTTTTGGCCCCCGGTCCAAAAAGCTAAAATTCCTCAAAGCACCACTGTCTCTCGCGTCATGTAGCATCAACACTAGAAATGCTGTAGACTTGCCACTGAGATGAAATGTATAGGCCCTAGTTTGTCCCATGCGTTTATGTTTCGTGGCCCTGGTTTCTCTGTCCATGATATTGCTAGTGCGCTGGAGCTGCTTGTGATAAGTCATCTTTAGCAAACATAAAACTCTATTGGGTTATGTATTTCTTACGGCACGCATAACTCACACCCACTTCAAAGTCACTTAAAAATACTTAGACACATGAAAAGCATAATAAAGGAGAGGGAACATGTACTTGTGTTAAATCAGTTGTCGCCTGGCATGGAACTTTTATACGTCACGGTGCTTTAAAAACCGTTACCATTGATCGTTTGCAACACTTTACTGGTACCTTAAAATTCAATACCACCAAGGTCTTCTCATGTTCATTCAAAGGCTGCTACTATATAGGTAAATGAAAGTAACGAAATGAACTGTGGTAGAAGTTAGAAACTGATGTGCTATGTCCTAGGCCTATCTGTGGAGAAATCTGGGTAAATTAGAGAATGTTATGGGCAAACAAATTATGTAGAATCAGATATAGATGATTGGGGTGATGGGAAAGATTTTGTGTCTGTCGGAATTGATTATAGAGCAGCGAGACTGATGCTGTGGTTATCGAACAAAAAGGCATGGAGTTAGGAGGCCTATAGATGTACCGTACGTACATCCGTCTCACCCTCGGCGTTCTCTTTGCCGAAGCGCGGTTCGTGATCGGTGGCCTTTGAGTCAGCTGGCCGGCTGTGCATCCAGCACAGTCAAGTCCAAAATCCCACAAGATTCTGGCATTTTTGGCGGATTCAAGGAGAGATTCCCGGGGAACCGATGTCAACGATTTGTGACTGAATAACCTGATCGTGTGACGAAATACACGTACAGCTATCGCCTTTCTCGACGGGACTGGAACTTGTTTCAACGACAATTCGTCTGATGTATTTTGCCTTCTCTTGCAGATTCCATATTAGATGGGCGAACCGCACAGCCATCCGTGATGACAATCATCCTTGTCGTAGGCTTACACTGCACCAAACCTAGTCCAAGGAGCATGTTCTACTTCAGAAATGGAAAGTAAAAGCCTTCGAGAAATTCAGGCGAGCTGTTTCTCCATCATTCATGACTTGAGGGGCGGCGGCAGAGAACGGCCTGTCCACCAAAGAAGACGGGCACCGAGGGGCCGGTATGGCGTCGTTGTCAATGGAATCTACCATCGCCGCCATCTTGGCATCATGGCGGACGAGAAACATCCACGATTTTACGACAGAAGCCCTCATGGGAACGTTTGTCCCGAACACAGACTCGAACCTGGATCATTTCAACCCCAGACTAAGTTTTATTCTTTAGTTCAACGTAACTATAGTGATGATTACGGCAGTTACTCGGAGATCTCCTTTCTGACGTCACAAACTGACGAACCATCCGAAAGTTTATGGAGCACTCGGATTGATGACATCACAAACAATCGTCATGACAACTTTCAGCATTCAGAAGTTTCATACCCAACAAATGATGACGTGGAACACAAATGCCATTATGATTTACAACCACCTGTTGCTGGTCGACAAGTGGTTGTTGAGAGGGGTGATATCAGCTTTGAAAAGTTTGGTAACACCAGAGCACAGGTGCGAAGTTTTCGCCATGCTTCTGCTGGTATTGAAGTTGGACGTGGTTTAGTGCAAACCCGTGCCACGAAGGAGACCAACGTTTCATCAGCTGTAGCACTGTTGGGACGGGAAAAGGAATCTCTGCAGCGGGACCTGCTTCCATCTGGACAAGGGGAGGCAGAGACGGAGCCAGGAGGAAGGAGAGAGGACACTCGGACGTGCGTCGCCGTCGGTCAGGGCAAGGACAATGCTGTTGTGCATGGAGCGGGTAGAAGTCCGTCTGTCCGTGTAGACGCGGATATCGTCGATCAGGAAGTGTCAGGGTCAGAGTCCAGCAGCCAAAGCCAATCTGATCCCATCTACGAAAGGACGACAACGACGCCAATAGCAGGGAATCAAGCGTTCAGTGCTCAACACTGTGATTATTCTGACTCAAACTTTGAGTGGCAATTCGTGGATTCTGATTCTGCGACGTCAACTTGTACTGAGCCCAGTCACGACAACAACATGATCAAGCTGAAGAAGAAATTTAAAGAGGCTGTGATATTCTCGTCTCCACGTTCGAGACAGAAAAGGGCCGTATCGCTCACAGGGGCGGCGGATATAAAAGATTTACACCGGGGAAGAGGGGGCGCGAGGTCACTCAGTCTAGCACCGCCGGAGATGGTAGAAGTTCGGCGGAGTTTTGAAAACGGTGAACACGAAACTTGCAATGGTGACTTGGGGAAGTTGACTGTCATTGGAGATGACAGGCTTGT
Source organism: Notospermus geniculatus (assembly GCA_002633025.1). Classification (NCBI taxonomy): domain Eukaryota; kingdom Metazoa; phylum Nemertea; class Pilidiophora; order Heteronemertea; family Lineidae; genus Notospermus; species Notospermus geniculatus. The sequence goes on along the minus strand of NMRB01000260.1, from coordinate 345,208 downwards.
AGATCGAGCTGGTGGCTATAATAAGACAGGCTTCAATATGGGCAGGGGAAGAAGTCATAGCGTAGACGATGTACGTTACTTGGCCGGTACTGGACAGTTTTGGAATGACTGTGGGGTAATTTTGGAGGAGGAGGAAGGTCGTACGACTGGCGATAACCACGAAAAGGAACCTTATGATACAAGTAATCGACAAGGTCAGACTGACAGCGGAGGAGAACGCAATCTCCCTCTTGATAAAGACAATAGGACTAGTATTCATGAGGGAGAGAAAACCTTGATCCGCAATGGTCATGTACAAACTATGGATAGCAGTAACGACTACTTCTACTACAATATTCCTGTCAGATCCAGGCTTCCAGTAAGAATGGACACAGGCTCTCGAAATGTGGAATACTCTCGCAGACTTGCTGGGCCTACTGCCCAGTATGCCATGAAGAGACGCAGCCAGGACGTCACAAACGCGGAGAAGGCCATCCGTCAGTTTCATTCGGTGTCTCATAAAGGTAAGATGTTCATCTTTTCCACTTGTTGTGACCTTGGAGGAATTACATGTATACTGTCAGTATAATTCCTCCAAGTTGCGACCTTCGTTTTGCATCTTTATGCGATGCGATTCCCTTCTTAGTGTACTGATGTTTTGGCAGGAAAAGACCTCGAAGTATTGTGCGCTGCAGTCAACCCCTGCAATCTCCTTACTGTTGTAACAGCGTACTGTCACACTGAAGTAGTTCTCAAAACGTCCTACCCCGTCCTAAAAAAATCGTAAAACGGGCTACATGTAACGTTGGTCAAATAATGTCTCGAAGTTCTGGAGCACTCTTCCCGTCCAAACATAAAGTTCGTAAAAAGACTCTAAAAGTTGCCACTACGTCCACTCCGTTCGCACACAGTTTAAACCCGTTCGGCAACATTTTTCAAGAACGTACTGAGAACTAGCTCAGTGTGATGGGGCATTAGCAAGACCGCATCCTCGTACCCAGGGTCTTCACTACCGCTCCCCTCCTCGCACGTGAGGGGTACGACCGTAAATGACCTGCGACTCTCAGGACGGTAAAGACCGGTTCTACCGAAACTGCCAATGAGTTGTCGGGTCGTGGTCGCCACGTCCGACGGCGGTGAGCTACGTCGAGCGTTGTTTTCGGCAGATGGTTGAGACGATTGTCGACAGCGTACTGCAGTATGTTCACCTCAATGCAGATACGTGCAATTTGCAGCAAGCGTTGAGCTACTGAGAGTCATAGTACACACATTCAAATTTGGGACTGAAATCAATAAAACAGAGATCAATAGTTGTTGAAAGCATATAATGAGCTGTCAGATGGGAGTGTCTTTCAAAACGCCGATAAATTGAATGACATGAATTGTGTGAACGGAAGTCCGGCGGAAGTTTGGAATGTAAAAATCGGCGAATGTAAAAATTGGCCTCCGGACGAAATATGTCATCAGATCATATCAGTGGCACGTCATCAACAGTAGCCGACAGGCCGAGTGGCTGACATCCAGATTCACTTCTCTCTTGTCCACGGCGCTTTTGTGACCTGATGAAAAAGTGTAACGACATGAAGTAACAGGGTGTGATTGGTGAATGCTTGCTTGGCTTCAACGGTCGTCGAACCGCCGCCGGATTGACATTGTGTTCCCGTATTACACCGTGCGATGCTTGTAGAACACACAGTATTTATTGTATCTTTTTTGCCTCTGGGAGGTTCAACCGAAATCAGACAGAATACCCAGATGAGTTCGCCTTAATCCTTTATTTAAGGCCCTTTTGACCCGATTTTTGGGCTGTCTCAATCTCATTCTTCCTCACCAATGAGGGAGGGATGCTTTCCCTAGTAAACAATGCCCTTGCAAATTCAACCAGTCTTTGAATTCTAAGAAAGGTTCCCATGGAAGATATGAAAGGCTTTTCGTCCTTCTGAGCGACTAGTCTTCCCCGGAGGCACGTTTAGTTCCAGTTGGCCACATTCTGTGGTGTTATAGAAGGGTCTTTAGGTCGCTAATTGTCCCTTAGTGGCGTGTTTTTGGCCACTTAACCACTTTGGTTGAAAGCTTCCAACACTGAGGTTGGATTGACATGTTTCTGCTGGATGCTGGTGGTTTTCACTTGTGACTGTGCAGAAACTTCTTGCTGTGGATTATTCTGTTGTCATTTTGAGAGGAGCGGCATCTTTCTTTAGACGAGGTTCTTCTCTGGAGACGTCCTCGAGACGAGACCCTCGCGGACCACTACGCCTTCTTCATCTTCAATCCACAATACAAGTACATGTAGTCATCAGTTGACCTGTTTGTTTGTAAGGTAGGTCCCCTTTCTCCCGCCCTTTCTCTCTTGGGCATATTGTATCTCATCTCATTAACGTAACATTGAGGCACAGAACTTACAGAAGCGCGGATGATATTTTGATTTGCAGGGATTTTGAGAAAAGACCTGTCAATGAATTCACCTGTGGCGATGGCTCCGTTATACCCGTCGATTTCACCGACGTGTCTTCTTGTTTCGTCGCCAAAGTTCATAATAATAGGGAGGTTTCGCAAGCGCCCGGTTAGGCCATACGACGACGTTTATCTATTGTTTGGGTATTCCCACACAATAGATAAACGTCGTCGTACGACCTAACCGGACGCTTGCGAAACCTCCCTATTAATAATCGTCATCGTCATCTTCGGCCATTCTTGGGGGTTTTCAAACCGAAGGGTGTGCGAGTGGTCAAAGCAAGGGAGGAATAGTTTAGTTTAGCATTTGCTCTTGCTCGGGTCGCTCATCTTTAAGAAATCAGGTCCTCTTAGTCTTAGCATCGCTCCCTAGCTCTTCAGGATGGGTCACTGGATAGAAGCATTGTTGCTTTAATCTCATTCATATCAGAGAGTTGATGCTGATGTTGCTTGAGTGAAAGTTGAAGGCACGGAGATCAGATCCCTCCCTTGGCAACACGGCACAAGGGGAGGTGTCGGAATGATGAGCTCATAATTTGTATCAATCGTCTGTAACATGATGTTTGCATCGATGAATCCTCGAGGCACCCCCTTGACAGGTTGACAGGTTACATTCAAGTTCCTTTATTACCATCCATCTTGACATTTTCAAGGGTCACACCGCCAATAATTGTCGTTTAATACAAACGTAACTGCCCACTGTGCTAATCACAAAGCGGTGAACGTTATTAGCAGCCACTTGGGTAAATGAGGGTCATCATTGATCATTTAGACCAACCTTGGAGGAATTATGCTTAATTCCTCCAAGGACCAACACAGTCACAGCGGGTGTCACATGTGATCCCGAATGTGTAAACCTATTTAGACGTGTTTTGGTTTGTTTATTAGTTTGCTTGTCACAGCTTGGGCAAAGGACAGAAGACTGTTGCTGTCACATCCTTCTAAACAATAGAAAGAAGACTTTCTGTCTTCAGAGCAGGTGTCCAGTTTTTTCCCCAGGAATTTTTTTAGGGGGATAAAGAGAAAATTTTACAGAATTCTTGGTAAAAAACACATATGTATTATGACTTTTTAAGGGGTGATAGCCCCCTGCTCCCCTCCCCGCTGGCAGAAACACTGGTGTCGGACCACAAACTAACATCTGGTGGGAAGCTCCAACATCCCGTACTACCATGACTACATCATTCACTTCACTTGGGAGAAAGCTCCAACATCCCGTACTACCATGACTACATCATTCACTTCACTTGGGAGAAGAGTGGCCAAGTGCTGGATAACAAGGAGAGCGGGTTCGAATCTCAGCCAAGTCTATATTATCCGTTTGTATCTTTGAACAAGGAACTGAAGGGTGGGGTCCGCATATCTACTTTTCTAATCCACAAATCCTTACTCTTTGCCACTTGCTTTGGAGGCGGGCAAATCATCTCCAGCATCATATTGTCTTTTTGGACCGACCAAAGTTGTCGGGGAGGATATCCTTGAGGCCAGCCTATGGCCAATAAGATGGCCAATAAGATCAAATGGGTGAGGGAATGTTCCGGTGTGTTGAAAGCTACGATTGCTCACCCTAAGTCCAAAACTCCAACGGTAGACAAACACAGCTATCGCCTTCGGTATATAGCAGGCCTTATCTCTTTTGAAGATAAAAGGTATTTAAAGACGATTATGATACAGTATTCTAAACACGATTGAACAGTCTCTAATCTCAACCAAACATGTCGAATATTTCTTTACATTGCACAACGAGGTGACTTTTAAGACGCCAATGAATCAGCTGTGATATCAGAGCTATTGAGTCATTCAGGGATTTTCCTTTTCTCATATCTCATGGGGTTTGGCCGGAATTGTCGAATAGCAGTTCCTTTTCGAGTATCATTGGACGATATCTTAAGGACGACAGAAGATAGTGTTTATCCGGTACTTCCTTTCCTGGCTGTTGTTTACAAACCCGACTTTGTTGCTGGTGGACAGACCAATATGATTCCACACGTAGTCTTCCATAGGAACAGCAATAAAAGATCTTTTTGGAACTTCTTTGTCGGAATGCACATCCCTCAGATTTACGGTATGTTATATTGCTTTCGTTGTCTGTACACCAATATTACGGCAGTTGTAAGGTCACAGAAATCTGGCATTGCCGGAGTCCAACTTGTCCTGGTGATGGTCGACATTGCTGACCACACAACAGAACTGTTGATGCATCTTCTAATCAAAGTCCTGACGCTTTTGATATGATGATGTTGGAGGAATTAGATGCCAGTGGCAAAGCCAGGTCTTTGTGGCCGCTTACTAACTGCTGTTTTGGTGTATTTCATCATCGACTAAGGTATTCTTTCACCACTTCACACTGAGAGACATTTACAAGCCTTGGCGTATTGTCTTTCGTTGTTGTTGGGCTGCCTTTCTGATTGCGTCAGCTGTTCCCTCTGGCTATCCGTGTCTAGGTGTTCTTCCCGGGCGAACATCACTGTCAAGTCAGCCGTACTTGTGGTGAAATAGGCCTTCACCGTTTGATGCCATTTTGTTCAACAAGGTGTCCATATTGCGTATCTTGTTGTCAAAAGCACGGACGGCCAAATTGGTCAAATTATGATGTGTGTGTCCTGTTAGGAAATATTTCCCCCATTTTTGATTAGTCAAATTATATAGATCTAAATCTTGCATAGATCATACATGTATATAGAAGATTGTTTGTCAGAATAAACAAGAGACAAACCTGGCAGTTCCTCTCGTGTATGAGGGTCCGATTCTAGCGGTTTCTACACCCGTGTTAAGTTTGGATTATCTTTTACGTGGATTGTGATACCGTTATGTCCCACCCTGCCCGGGAACTCTTTTACCCACCTATAAAGTGTATGGGAATGAAGAAAAAAACCAATGTGTCCATCTTCTTTGGGAGAGGCTGTAAGTTCTTTTTTCTTTTACAACGTCCAGAAGTCGAAAAAATTGCTCTTGCAACCGGGTGTTCTGATGACCAGTAAAATATCATATTTACAATAAGACGTCACTTTTTCATTGACCATAATCTAGGTACAAGCACATTCTCACAATCATGTTCATTCTGCGTCCATTGTCGAGAGTCGACGAGGACAAACACAGGGCACTTCTGGTGATAGTTGCAACAGTTCTCGAAATCCACATGTCACAAAATTTCACATTTTAACCAAAAACTATTGATTAGCATTCTCTAGTACAGTGTTATTTGCGTACAATGCTCTCATACCAAAAGGTATTCTGCTAAAGGATTGATTTCCAAAAGCAGTGAACACCAAAATGGTAGTTAACCCTCTAACCATCCACATCCATGTTAATCGCCTGGGTGTATTTCCACAGCGGACCCATAGAATACTGACGATGGACGTCTGAACAGACGTCGTCAAACTAGGCATGCAGGACGTTGAGACTGGCCCTGAAGTATCGCTGGGGTGGGGTAGTCACGATATTCCCGTCTTTGCATGTAGCCATGGCATGGTCCTGGGAACTTTCGAGACTGGAATGGGGGTAGGGTTTGGGTATAGAGTCCTGTAAATGGCAGAAGGTAACAGGAGTTCAAACGGCTATCCAGAGGTTGTCTGGTGTTCACTTTTCAAACACGGTTTGGAGAATCAGCATACATGTATGTTTAGACATTCACCATTCCACAGAAGGAAAAACAAGAAGCATAACGGTGCAGTGATTGGAACGTGTCCCTTATTGGGCAAAATCCCCTAAAGTTCTTCAACCGTTCAAATTTTTTTGGGAGATTTCACGCAGGAATGCGTTGATCCTCTTCGATGCGTTTCCACCGTTGTAGAGCTGAATACCACTTCAAGTGACGGGACGACATGCAATGAACTATCGTTGTTCCTCTTTCGTTGTGGCTGCTCCCAAATTGCCGTTGATCCCTGGGAACTTTCTGTCTTTCATCCCATCAACATGTATTCCCCCCTGCAGCCATTAGTTTGGGTAGGCCTAGTACTACTGTCCTCATGGTTAGAACCGTGACTATTCCCTTGATGGGCATTGTCGCCCATCCATGTATCTCATTGGCATTCGACGAACAAACGAGTGCAAAGTTGGTTCCACCTTCTATCAACAGATGGCGCGAACACCTGCTTGGCTCCTTCTTGTTGGGTTCTTTCGCGCAATGGGAAATTTAACGACTGGCTAGTCACCAATGGTTTAGGTGTTGCTGCCGTAGGCCTACCTATTCATATGTCTGTTGAAACATTTTAGTGTGCAGCCCCAGTCGATTTCCTAGGAAGGCATTGTTCACGACCGCTGCCGCCGTGCCGCCATCTTGGCAATGAAGTATCTCATTCGTTCTTTCGTTTTGGCTGCTCCCAACTTGCCGTACGTTTCATAGCCACAGCGATCCCTGGGAACTTTCTGTTCAGGAGAGTGGGTCTTTCATCCCATCAACATGTATTGTTAGTTACGCCGTCTCAGACTCAGCTGCTTCGGGTTGGCTTCTGGCAACAGGTCACTTGTCCACTATGCGCCTTCTGAGCTGATCGACCAGGCAATGAAGCGAGTGATGCGCCACCTACCTGCCTCCTAAAATCCGCGAACTGAGTCCATAACCGAAGCCTCGTTTATGACGGCGTCACAGAGTCAGGACGTAGAGACGGCACCGACTCGCATGTTGTCGACCCTTTGTTTGGTGACCATCTGTCAGCAGATTGTTTCGCCCCCAAGCTGTGTCGAAGGCCCTCCATGGTCTCATACAAACACACGAAGTGTTCTTGAACTGAATGTGGATCGACCTGTTGACATCATTCAAGAAAAAAGTGACACCACTCAAGAGTGAATTTTGTGTGACTTCAGCGTATGTTCTTTTGCTTCAAGCACGAACAACTTGTATGTAACTATTGTATAATATGTCAGAACTTGGCCTAGTCTATCGCATACCCAGACATTTTGCGTGGTGGATGGAATCGTGGGCATACCACTGAGCTACGCCTCATCCACGCATCTACTCGTGTGTGGTCGGATTTTCTCTATCTTCGAAACTTAAATCCTGTAATCTTTGAACGATTCCCACTAAAACCGACGTCACCTGTTCAGGACTTCCTCGATCTCTGGCATCGATCTGGTTTTCTGCTCGGTGGTCCGCTACTCTAGCTCGCTCGATATCTCTGCCCAGACCTAACTGGCTGTAGTCTCGTGCCACCAGACTCTGCAATTTTCAATTTTAGAGTCTAGTTCAGATGGTACCTTTTGCTTGTAAAATCCATCATGGCGGACAATCTACCGCCGATGACGTACAGTAGAACACAATGCACAATCAATGCAAAAAGCATTCAGCGTGCGAGTAAAACTGCAGTATTTGTAACCCTTGCTGTTAGGCCTACTGCACTTTTTATAGCATAATTCCCTCCCCAATCGAAAAAATATAAATATACTTGCCTGAAATTCCAATGAAAGACACTATAAATTGACTTGACAACACAAATTGAGGCGATTCACCTCACAAATTTTCACGCTTCAAGTTCTCTGGGCACCGCCATATTCCCCTGCAGCCTACGTCACCAAATTTTGAAACTAGCCAATCAGCGAAGCTGACCTCATTTCAAATCATCGAAATGAGGTCACTAGGTCGCTACAATGAGAATTTCGTTCCGTGCCAGACCCTCGGTCTGACGACCTCGGAGTATGACCGAGGGGCTGGTTGCGCGAGACTAAACTGGCTGATGTTACACGTTCTGGGCCAGTACCGCAGTTGATATATCCTGACGTTAAGCCAGAAAATGTCGAAGCATGCCGGATATAGGGTAAAATGCTGAATCCAACTAGCGGCAACACCCCCAGCCACGGTCTACCTCGCCTCTACGTCATGTACGTCATGGGTAAGGTAGCGGCAGAAAGAAACAAGCGGTAATATCGTTCCTCAGTTGGCATTCCACATTTCGTAACCAGCATTATTTTTCTCTTCCTTCGTCTTTTGATGCCTTCATGTTTCTGCTTTCTTGTAAACCATCAAGGGATGATAGATGGGGAGGCATTCCTGCTGCTTTATGTTCCTTGCACGTTTATACTGCACACATTATATGTAATCTCTTGGCATCCCGTCGTAAATTGTTAGCAGGGGTGATGCCATCTGGGCATTCCAAGGAAAAATCTAAACAGGTAGGAAGCGATTCAGACGAATAGACATCCAGAACTGTAAGGTACAAGTATCGCCAAGAAAAAGGAATGACACAATATTGCGAAAAAATATTGGAGGTAAATTTGTGCGTAGGCCTTGGCAAGATATCTGGAAACTTGCTGTTATCTCGCCCTCTTAATATCGTCAACACGTTATGCCATTCTTTATTCGATCACGATCAGGTTCAGCAGGCGGGTTTTCTGTTACATATTCTTAGCCTATATAGATCCGTTCCTTGGCACTTGTACCGGTCGACATCTCCTGCTTTCTCTTTTTCATATTTCCTTCAAGAGCAAGTACACGTATGGTTTTTGGGGTTTTATCCGATGTGTTAGTCAGACAGACGATAAAAGTACATGTAGGAAAGTTTCAGTAAACGCCGTATCGAAAGGACTTCGTACTCTTAAACGAAAAACCAGATACGAATTGTTGACACGGTGACCAAATTCTACTGACTTTTTTGTGGCCGAGAGGGCCCTTGACTTGGAAAAAGACGCCATACACTCCGATTCCTCACGTCCTGGAGCCTTGTTTACGTTATTTCGATACAAGGTACTTGCGAACCCGAAAGTTNCCCTGCAGCCATTAGTTTGGGTAGGCCTAGTACTACTGTCCTCATGGTTAGAACCGTGACTATTCCCTTGATGGGCATTGTCGCCCATCCATGTATCTCATTGGCATTCGACGAACAAACGAGTGCAAAGTTGGTTCCACCTTCTATCAACAGATGGCGCGAACACCTGCTTGGCTCCTTCTTGTTGGGTTCTTTCGCGCAATGGGAAATTTAACGACTGGCTAGTCACCAATGGTTTAGGTGTTGCTGCCGTAGGCCTACCTATTCATATGTCTGTTGAAACATTTTAGTGTGCAGCCCCAGTCGATTTCCTATTGAAAGGAAGGCATTGTTCACGACCGCTGCCGCCGTGCCGCCATCTTGGCAATGAAGTATCTCATTCGTTCTTTCGTTGTGGCTGCTCCCAACTTGCCGTTGTACGTTTCATAGCCACAGCGATCCCTGGGAACTTTCTGTTCAGGAGAGTGGGTCTTTCATCCCATCAACATGTATTGTTAGTTACGCCGTCTCAGACTCAGCTGCTTCGGGTTGGCTTCTGGCAACAGGTCACTTGTCCACTATGCGCCTTCTGAGCTGATCGACCAGGCAATGAAGCGAGTGATGCGCCACCTACCTGCCTCCTAAAATCCGCGAACCGAGTCCATAACCGAAGGCCTCGTTAAGACGGCACCGATGGTGACCATCTGTCAGCAGATTGTTTCGCCGCCCAGGCTGTGTCGAAGGCCCTCCATGGTCTCATATAAACACACGAAGTGTTCTTGAACTGAATGTGGATCGACCTGTTGACATCATTCAAGAAAAAAGTGACACCACTCAAGAGTGAATTTTGTTTGACTTCAGCGTATGTTCTTTTGCTTCAAGCACGAACAACTTGTATGTAACTATTGTATAATATGTCAGAACTTGGCCTCTCTCGCATACCCAGACGTTTTACGTCGTGGTGGATGGAATCGTGGGCATACCACTGAGCTACGCCTCATCCACGCATCTACTCGTGTGTGGTCGGATTTTCCCTATCTTCGAAACTTAAATCCTGTAATCTTTGAACGATTCCCACTAAAACCGACGTCACCTGTTCAGGACTTCCTCGATCTCTGGCATCGATCTAGGTTTTCTGCTCGGTGGTCCGCTACTCTAGCTCGCTCGATATCTCTGCCCAGACCTAACTGGCTGATGTTACACGTTCTGGGCCAGTAGCGCAGGGTAAAATGCTGAATCCAACTCACGGCAACACCTCCAGCCACGGTCTACCTCGCCTCTACGTCATGTACGTCATGGGTAAGGTAGCGGCAGAAAGAAACAAGCGGTAATATCGTTCCTCAGTTGGCATTCCACATTTCGTAACCAGCATTATTTTTCTCTTCCTTCGTCTTTTGATGCCTTCATGTTTCTGCTTTCTTGAAAACCATCAAGGGATGATAGATGGGGAGGCATTCCTGCCATGCCTGCTGCTTTTATGTTACTTGCACGTTTATACTGCACGCATTATATGTAATCTCTTGGCATCCCGTCGTAAATTGTTAGCAGGGGTGATGCCATCTGGGCATTCCAGGGAAAAATCTAAACAGGTAGGAAGAACAGACAACCAGAACTGTTAGGTGCAAATATCGCCAAGAAAAAGGAATGACACAATATTGCGAAAAAATATTGGAGGTAAATTTGTGCGTAGGCCTTGGCAAGATATCTGGAAACTTGCTGTTATCTCGCCCTCTTAATATCGTCAACACGTTATACCATTCTTTATTCGATCACGATCAGGTTCAGCAGGCGGGTTTTCTGTTACATATTCTTAGCCTATATAGACCCGTTCCTTGGCACTTGTACCGGTCGACATCTCCTGCTTTCTCTTTTTCATATTGCCTTCAAGAGCAAGTACACGTATGGTTTTTGGGGTTTTATCCGATGTGTTAGTCAGACAGACGATAAAAGTAGTAGGAAAGTTTCAGTAAACGCCGTATCGAAAGGACTTCGTACTCTTAACGAAAAACCAGGTACGAATTGTTGACACGGTGACCAAATTCTATGACTTTTTTGTGGCCGAGAGGGCCCTTGACTTGGAAAAAGACGCCATACACTCCGATTCCTCACGTCCTGGAGCCTTGTTTACGTTATTTCGATACATGGTACTTGCGAACCCGAAAGTTTTTACCGATTCGGCCTATATCTTCAACGCCATGGCTGAAGCTCGATGAAGGGACGGAGAATCGTTTGAGGTACGAATCCACAGCAACATTTTTGTCATCCAAAAGGAACATTCTGTTACAATACATGTACTTGTTATAGACAGCGGATTACATGAATGGTAAGGCTCAGCGTTCCTTTACACTCAATTTAGATGACGAAGTCGTCTCAAAAGTGTTCCTTGAAGATCCTGCAGTTCAACTTTGTTTGGTATCTGGCTTGTCAAAGGGTAGGCCTAGAAGAGAAACCCTGCAGAGAATAGGCCTGCTCGTAAACAACACCTTCGTAACTGCAGAATGCACCATAGGCTTGTTTCAGCTCAGGATACAAACAAAGGATATATTTCCTGCCAGTGAGAGCGGGTGAAGTAACATGAAACAACAGATTCAGGTAACAACAAGAGTCGATGCACCTTTCTATCTTTTTATTGTTCTTCCTTCTGTTTCCAGTTCAACCTCTGTTTCTGGAGCATTTCGCCCGAATCCCTTGATTTTGTTCTCATGTTGTGATTCAGTCTCCTAAATGGATAGAACTTCGTACTCGACAAGACGGAATTCCACCCCTGGGTGTTATGTCTGCTACGTTGGCAACCATCCCCGGCAGCTGCCGAAGATTTTAGGTGAGCTACTCTCCTCTGCTTCAAGTCTGTTTCATCTCCAGGAATGTGTATATTTGTTTAAGTAGCATGTCGAGCATTACCACGCTAAACCCCGGGAGGAAATGCGTCAACTGGTATATGTCTGCACATTCAACAAGTATTTTTAAGTGAAACTGACGAAACCCCCTCGTACAGTAGTTGTTCAGCTTTTTTCCTTTTCTAAATATTGGCCATATCATTTCCTTCCAGCAATTTGCAGGTAAATATTGAGACTTTCCGAGTCATTTTCTGGTCATAACTGCCTCATAACATCCAGGAGGTTATGACTTTGTTTTCCGATCTATATCATCCTAATCATGTGGTGAAGTTGTTCCCCCTTTGCCGCCTTCGACTGATCTTTTGATTCCAATGAAAAAGAACAGTAATGTGTTGTCAGCGAATTCCTTGACTAGTGTAGTGTCGAAAGGCGACTCGACCATCAACCGTGGTCCCTCGACACGAGTCGGCCACCAACTCCCTTCCCGCCGATGGCGTCCAGTCGTCAGGGTGTTGTTTGAGATCCTGAGCACTTACTCAATGACCACAATCTTTCGCCACCGAAACAGCATCGTAGGTCGGCATCGTACATGCACTTCGGGGTACGACACGCTAGCAAGGAAGAAACGGCAGCAATATACACAAACAAAAACATCTGATTTGGTAGTAGAATATGTGAGAAAGGCATGATTGACACATCACAGGTGGTTGGAGATTGGTAGACGTAAAGTTTCCAGACACACGTGACCTGATCAGGTCGGCCAGAATCACCGATCGTTGTGAGATCGATCGTTTGGTAGATCTATACCTGGCGCAAGCTTGTCTTAAATAATTGATCTGTCCATGCCCCATTCCTGGGATTCTGATCTTAAAGCGAATGGCTCGCGGGGTTTGTTTACATTTTTGGTGATACCTTCCATAGAGAGTGAATCTAGCCTCCAGGCAAAGCCGCGCTCCAGTCATATGCAACACCTGTGCAAATATGCGAATGTAAACACTGGGGACGAGGTTCCATTAAAAATTTGTTAAAATGGGTTAATGACGTTTTCAAATTCAGTAGGTCAAGATGTACATTTTGTACTATTCTTATTGATTTTGAAGCTGCAGATTTTGCAGAATGCGCCTCCGAAGTTTGGCTGTCTAATGCATTTCCCATTAAACTAAAATCCTTCTTTTGCCTTTTTCTCAAAATGGTGCTTGAAATCGATGACCAACTGTCATGGCGCCACAACAAACCCCGCGAGCCATTCGCTTTAAATTCCAGTACAAGTTTGTCTTACGGAGAGATCGGCCATGGATAGGGAATGCCGAATTGGACTGTAGTCGTGTAGCCGATGCACATGTTGGTCCTTGCTTCGGGCAGCTCCGAACTCCCGGTTGCCAACTTCACTGGACACAATCATGTGGACAAGATGATCCTTGTTCTTGCCCGGCCTCCAACTTACTTGCGTTTCTTTGGGTGTTTTGGGATTGTTTGCACTGTTTGTGCTCTGAGAGGCTCTTCAACAGCGTTTTGTAAATCTCCTGTAGAGAGGCCATCCGTCAAAACTATGTTCTCGCAATGCATCAAAACCGAAGGTCTTTCAATGGGAGACTTTACTGCCGTTAGAGGCCGCCACCAGATATCGGTCCTAGAACGTCACGAAATTTGACGTCAAGTCATTATGGATGGCGTTGTGAGGTGCATTCTCTGAGACGTCAAATTCCGTGACGTTCTTGGACCGCTAATTGGTGGAGGCCTCTAACGTCAATAAAGTCTTCCATCAACCAGTAACTGATCTTCTCCGAACTCCTTATCCAGCCGAGCACACTGGCCTCCTTCGCCTTGAAGTCCGAGGAAACCTTGGATACCAAACCATCACCTATTCTCAAGTAACGATAAGGATGCCATTTGTCGTCTTCACAATTGGTTTTTAGACGCTTACCTGATTGATGGCGTTTTGAAATCAGAAAACTATCGATCTGAAAGGAGATTTGTTTGCCAAACTCAGTGACGATCGATTATCTTTGGATCTGAATTACCGTCGGCCGGAGTTCTTGGAATCGTCAATGAATGAAGGGGAGTTGGTGCCATCTATTAGGTTAGCCACCCCTTATCGTAGGCTACACAAATAGTGCCCGATCAGGCCTCTCGTGATGTGATTTCAAACTCGTAAATGGGAATATCGAGTGAAACAGAAATCAGTTCGGACACCTCGAGTGGATTCAGAAGAATCAATAGGCCACCTTCTTCGCGATTCTGTCCCGTTTCGGTTGGATTAGTTTGCTGTTTCGGTTCGGGTTTCTGCCACTTGCACTGTTGATATCGTCGCTCTCGGGATTATGACTGGCACGAAGAGAGACTTTGGATGTTTTAGTGGATGTTGGTATTTCCTTCGTGGTGTCTTGTTCAGAAACACGATAATGCTAACTATCCGTATTGGCTTTACCTATTCTTCTTTGCACATGCAGTGATTCACTCCCAGTGTTCGCTCAAGGCATCCTCAGGACCAGAGAACTTACTGACAGAGCCCGATTGGGCATTGCGACCCATATCTGACTAAGTCTTCGACTTACTGCATTTTCGCCGATATCAAGTTGAGTCTGATATTCAAAAGTATTTGCTGTCTGTGAAGTACCACTTGTAGATAGTTTATGCCTTTGATAATGCTTTTAACTTGTCGCAGAAGGCCACTGTGGAATACTTAATAACCTAAGGTGTGTCCTCGACGAGCTGTCGGCATACTGGCACGAGTGAAGCATTTCTCTCAGGAACGGAAGTAAGATTTCGGCCATCATGTTCCAGGACAGCTTGGCATCGATATCAATACTAGGCTCTTTTGCCGACAGGGAATATTTAGATTTAGTTCTGGTGCGTGTTCGTGGCACCTTGGTACTCGTTTTGGGAAAGGATTATGCTATCAGGCGCCATCTTGTGGTTGTATGGTTTCGCTTTTCAAACTTTTACGAAGCTTATCTTTCGGATCACTTATCTGTGTCGTAATTGTGGTTCTCTTATTCTCACATCTATGGGAATCGATGTCGATACCGACTTGAGTGATTCTCTGGAACGTACCCCGAGGTTACAAACCCAAACTCATCGTAACTTTACGTCTTGCCTTGTGGAAGACCTGGCTTTGGGCATTTAAATCTGCCTGGTGGAGGTTTGAAAATAATTACAGCAAATTTTTGGTGTGTCGAAGAACGCCTGGTGGTCATTAAACGGACAATTCAATCGAGCGAACATAGGAGCCTTGTTGTGCAATGGTCGATGTCCCTCCAGGTTTATTCCTTGCTGTGCGTGGAGAGGAATTTGCTTTATAGCCTGGCGACCCACTCAGCACAGGTGTTTCTGGGGCATTAGGAAGACAAGTCTAGTTGTCCAGGGATCGTTCTGAGGTTCTTTTCTGCCGTTTTCACGATTATGTTTATTCAGGAAAGGAAACAGGCGAACAGGTGATAAATATTATAATGGATGGTGTTTACAGTGGTCTGTTATTATACTTTGTATGCTTGTAAGTGATATTACGTGTGAGGTGATATCTCCCATTTATCTCATAAACAGAAGATCGTGAAGGCTTGATCGTGAGGGAAGGTTACTGCCAGTCTCTGCGGTAAGAGGAATCTAGAATCACTGAGATGTGGAAAGGACGGAATGTTGTAAAATAGAAAGTACATGTGCTGGGAAAAATTAACATGTTTTGTTAGTTAAAAAAGTTGTGTTGATACAGCTTTCGCGGATTGGGAATAGTCTGCGCAACTGAATACTCGACTGCCAGATCGCAACTCGTGGGAAGAGTCTATTGACGACAGCCTGGCCTACCAACTTTTCAGAAATCCCGTTTTGTCTAACCTCGTTCACCGCCACTGAAAACTATTTCTTTCAATAGACCTTGCATCACTCTGGATTATCAGGCACGTGTTATCCGTGTTCAGTCATGCATCACTCGATTCTGAATCATTTCTTGGATACAGATTGAAGTTCGTAGCTTGCAATGAAACGGTTTTTGTCCCTGAAGAGTCTGGAGTCTTCCTCTGGTGACGAGGATTCCCGACAACGGAGACAAGCCTATCGAAAGCATGTGACTTTATCTGGGGACGAGGATACTCGTCACAGACGTCATCGTCCGTCTAGTCCCGTCATGCATCTGTTCCGGAAGTTCTCGAGGAGAAGGTCAAGGTCAGAGAACTGCGGTAAGTTATTGGTTGATTGCGCATCACGTGGTCTGGCTGCAAAAATATTCTTGGCGTGGGGTTTCTGTGGTACTAATAGTATCATCTTACTTGGAAGAAATTTTGAACGCTTGATTGACAGTTAGATTTCTCATTTTGATGTCTATCTTTTATTTACAACAGCAACTCTACATAACTAATATCTTCAGCTTTCCTCTGGTCATGATCTTGACTGGTACCCGTCCTGTACAGTATGTTTTCTATAAGAAGAGCTATCATGTATCGTCGTATCGACAATTCTGTTTCGTCCGTTGGCATACAACATTGCTTCATCACGCGTTAAAAATCTGCCGGAACAGCTCTCCGACGGTACTCATGTGCAGAGTTCGACTGTTCTAGAGCTTCTGCTTGCTCTTCCATCAAACCCTTGTCGGGATATTGCCATACAAATAAAGATTCATGATAGCTTTATCCTTTGATGATATGAACACATCAAGATCTCCTCAACTCCTCGATTGTTCGTTATCTATAATGGATTTATAATGTTTTTCAAATCCCTGTCCTTGGTCGCACTGTCATTTCGGGTAGCTCGGGTCTCCAGGCTGTAAATGGCTATGGTTTTCATAGGGTCAGCCAGTGTTTTCAACCTCCAGGACGGGTCTCCATGATTGGAGTTGGCCTTTGTTGGGTGACTGCATCGCATTGGGAATGGATCGACTCTTTTGCAGATAAAAGTGTTTGCCCTTGTCACGTTTTGCAGGCCTTGCAGAGGCCTTGATCTCATGACCTCAGAGGTAACGTTTCCTTTCATTCCAATCAGGAAGCCACCATCTAGGACACCATCGAGGCCTAGTCGACCTCAAAGCCGTTGACTGACCAAAGGTCTTCTCGGGTAAATGACTGGCCAAGCGCCAATGTGTCCACGGGCGAATTGGTCATTTAAACCATTAACGTCACTAACTATTCATTTGGAATGCTTAACCATTGATCAAGCTTGGAGCTCATCGGTGATTTATGTATTATAACATGTTATGATAAGTCCAGTGATTTCATAAACAAGGTGAAAATGGATCAGCTGGGCCGAGTTTTGCTTGCAAATCACTTGACCAATCAGTATTCATCGTTTCCACGACGTAACGTCCTTCTGTTGGGTTGCGCATTTTGCCCCCTGGCGTTGCGTCATAGGACGACGTCAGCAATGCATTTTGCCCCCGGCGTTGCGTCATAGGACGACGTCAACAATGCATTTTGCCCCTGGCATTGCGTCATGATGCCGACGTCAGCAATGGCGGACATTGTTGAAGTTTCGTCGTGGAAACGATGGGTACCGTAGGATGCAACCTGGAGCATACATATAGTTCAGTCGTAACCTTTCGACGTAGTACGCGGATTTTAATCTATGTAGGCGTACATGTACGTTCTTTTCGAACTATCTGATTGTTTGCAAGGTAACACGACCCTTTTGAACTACCATGTTGTTTACAGGGAAGCATGACTGACCGTCAGCGATCATGATGTTTACAACAGGCGATCAACTGTCATCTGTCATGGCACTCTGTTATTGTAGATTTGACGACATCAGTCAAAGCTGGCGAGCATGACAAAAGAGCAGTAAACATTCAGATTGAATTGAATGATTTTAAAATGAGATATTTCACTGACACAGTATCTAGGCCTATTTGAAAATTCAACAATCCTATGTTTATGACCGATTGACCACTCTTAGATGGGTGATCGAACACAAACTTCCGTCGTAGCGTTTCGGGCATGGCTTGTGCTCATCAATTGGAATAAACTTCATCTGGATGTTTTCTGGAAAGTCGCGATTTTGTGAGAAAGCCTATCTGTCATTGGAAGATGCACCTCAGTGACATGTTGTGGTGAGTTGGACCACCAACTGAACATTTGATATATATCGCCTTTTATCGTTCGTGATATTTGCCATAATTTTTTAATCGTCAATCAGTTTGTGTCTAATGCACTCTGTGCAGTGATGGAACGATAACGAACAAAATTCTTGCCACCAGCGTGTATTTTAATCATTTTTTTCTCAAACCTATTGACACATCAAACCAGGATAAATATGCAAATGTCTCATTCAACGTGGGAACGAACAACTGGGAATATTTGTCGGCTATCACGAAAACGCTACAATAATGATCATAAGTGGAAATAGGTAGCCTACCCAGGTTTCACATTTTAGGATCTGAATTTTTGTACTATCATTGATATAATCCGAGGATTATTGCCATTTGAATGTTGGCAAAGAATGTTTGGAGCCTGACCGATCCTTGGGTCCAGGAATGACGTGTGGTGGTTTCCCGTCCTCCTGAACATCTCAAATCCCGTCACCGTATGGATCATAATCGTTCTTTTTTGAAATCGAATTGTCATATCAGATAGCCGACACGATGCATTCAGACTTTGAGGATTATTACGCCAACCTATCGCGGGTGGTGCGGATGAAAAGATCTCAGAGAGACGTACCATTCTTCAGGTCAAAGCGTAAGTTTTCTTTCCATCATCCGGGTTCTTTTTCTAACTCAAACAAGTCCACAGGCACTAACGGCCATCGTCACATCAGCATCCATCCTTCCCCATAACCACATAGAGGTCGATGGAATTCTGGCCGATCATCTATCTTTGAATAATTTCATGGATTGCATAAAGCACACTGTTTTGCACCAAATTTTGGCATATCACCTTGCAAGGCTTGAAATTGCTTTTAAAAGCTTTGAAGTGGGGCATGCTGGGAAGGCACCGTTAGGAAGCCCATTGCAGAGCTCTAGGTTCCAGCGGTCACCTTTGAATGGGTGCATTGCCATTGTATGAGGTCTCGTCTACTCCTACGTC
>NMRB01000260.1:303028-326039 GCA_002633025.1 Notospermus geniculatus | reverse complement strand
CCCCCCGTCTTTCTGATGTCCCCATGCATTGTTTGTCCCAGGACCAATTCAATTTTGCCGCTTAATCCGCAAATGTATTGTTGGGGAACATCATATATCGGGGCACATTAGATTCCTTTAACACCTGCATCCTCCACCTTTACCAATACGACCTCCATATACCTTTAGTAACGATTTGTTCGATTTTTAGTAGGAGATTGACGTAAGCATGCGACAACCTCTTTTTACTTATTGAACAATAGCATGATTAATACAAAGAGATTATCGGCAGACGTCCCCAGAGGGAATCGATTTATATGTGACTAACTGTAACATATTTTTAGTATAAAGGAATTATGATCTTGTAATGATTTTGTCAATAGGTTAGTTGGTCCTGTGGATTTGCACACCTAAAACCAGTTTCTCCGTCCGTTCTTGAATTCCAGTGTAGATTTCTTTTGGAGCAACGCGTCGAATGCAAACACAAAAATCTGGATTACGGATTTCTTTTCATTCTGACAGTTGTCATGTTTGGTGTTGCTGAGGACGATGATTGCGAATCAATTAGGATACAAACATTACAGGAAATCATCCATATTAAATGACAATACGGCTACTCTACTGAAGTAGTTCGTGGAAGTGCGTTTGGTCCCCCGGGGGCCATCGCTGATGATCATTTGGGCCACCGTCAACGATCTCTGCTGTTATGTGCCAGCTGATTGATCCGTGTCAGTTCTGGTTTGAACTTGGAGAGACGTTACCATTGCTGGTGAAGCTGTCTTCGTCTCTCTGGTAGTATCTTCTCATGGAATCCTCGTACTTGTATTGTACACAATCCTCACCAAGCTGCTTGAGGAGTCTTGACAATGGTGATTGATTTGCCGATTCATATTAAGACACAACCTGTCGCCACGTACAAGGCAGTCTTCTCTCCTGGTCAAGACAATGATCATCTAAGATCGTAATACGGATGATCCTAGGTCAATGTGAGTTCAACTTCATTGGTGCTTGATGCTGTGCATTTTCCATACACAATCGGTATACATGCACGATGATTCCTTCAGGAGCACGATGACGCTAAGCGAAGGTGACAAGCATTCTGACGTCACTTCCGGTTACACTCGAAAACTTTGGGAATTCTCCCGAACTTCAGTTCTACCATCTCAAATCGGTGAACAAGTGTGGTGAAGTCGGCCGAGTCGTTGAGAACAATTGCAGAAATGAGTTGCCAAAGCTGTATTGAATTTAAACTGACTTTAATGTACGTATTAGAGCTTTTTGAGTGGTCTCTTTGCAAACCATGTTGTTTCAGCTGACAAATTAGCAAAATGACATGAATTATAGATTATAATACTCTCTGACAGCACATTATAATAATTTCATTTTGGTCGTGAAAACCACTCTTTTTCGTCACAAAATGAAACTTCAACACTCAATGGCTGAAGAAGGAACGAAACGAGCGGGTGTACTTCTTTCAAAAACTACTTGAAATATAATGTTGCTGTTGTCAAAAACTTCATTGGAGTAGAAGTTGAGGACAGGCATCTGGTAATGCGAACAATAAATACATTCTAGATACAGACGCTGTGCTTTGGATCTTGCGTCGTATGTTGTGTACGTAAGAATGTACAGTGTAGATGAGAAAAAAATGAACGTAACTTTTAGGACGCAGTGACTCATACCTGGAAGCTCTTAGAGACGAAATAAAATGAGTGACTTACCTTTGGGAGTCGTGTTTTTGACGAAATAATCATTATTTCATGACATAAAGTAATACATGTATAGGATGGTCAGAATCGGATAAAACAAACTTTCATACGGGGATTTGTAACTTATAGACACAATTTTCGGAATATCTTGTTAATACGATCATGTTCCGTCGGTATAATGGAAAGCGGAGATGGCGAACACCCGTTATTACCGGTAAGGAGTGTATCTTTGACCTTTGCCTCGGTTGGATCATCGTGATTCGTTTTGGGGTTACAACCGAGTCCGTCCTTTTGAGCATTCCGTGCTGGTGGCTGGCTCATCCTTGGAGTGAGTTGTCTTAACTGCCACAAACCTTCCGGGATTCCAAGCCTTGTCTTGGCCAGGTAGGCCTACCAGGTCGGCTAAGACTTGGAACCTCTCAGTGCAGGCTACTAGCTTCAACGCCGAAACATCCGCACACAGCAATGGATCGCGCTTCGTTTGAGGAGACAAATCTCTAACACCAAAGAGATTCAGTGCAGAGATGTACGATCCTACCCCTACAATGCACTAGTGATGCTCATGCATACGTAAACAACGCACTTCCACGATGCACAATGCACTCATGATGGACGCACAATAACATGTACAATGCACTGCACTGAAACACGAGCAACAACGCCACGAGGACACCGATTCCCTTCCCCTGGTATCCCTGAACATATTCCCCAGAACAGCCCATTTCCCCCTCTTGGACATTTGCCCCCGGACATATCCCCCTGTTGGTGACCGAAAGGATGAAAACCACGTTGGCCAAAACGGTGTGCAGTGATGCATGCGCACTGCAGGAGACACGTACCTCTTCTGTAACAATAGTCACGTATATCCTGCCATTTGATCCATTTCACCGATTCTGCCTTCCCGGAAAACGGAAGGGTGTCCTCGACGGCTGATAGCTGCCGATATCCACTCGAGAGACGGATGAGGTTTGGCTTCTCCAGAATGAAGCATCAGCTCAGACGTCTGTAGGGGAGGACTGTCGATGTTCTCGTGCTGCAAAGGGGCATATACTTACGTATACTGGGCGCCTGTCGTTCTCCCACGCCTTGTTGTCAAATTAGCGAAATTCGGAGACGACTTTATGTTTACCATCTTTGTGTCTGACCAGGTGTGCTTGATGAGGGCCTGAAACAGACGTGTCAGGCACAAAATCGAAAACCTCTCAGATTCATGTAAAATACGGTTGAATGAATGCCAGAGGGAACGAAACGAAGGCAAGATGTCAGAGGTCACACATGACGGTTTGATTCCCTCGGGATTGGGCTGCCCCTGACCCTGTCGCGGAGCAAATCTATTACAGGCGGATTCCTGGCTACTTGGCATGCAGTAAGTTCCTAGCTGTTAATACGACAGTTGTTAAGGCAATTGATACGGCTACTGAGACTGGCCACCCGGAATACAAGTATGAATAGGAATAAACCAGGCGAATGAATACTTCTATGGAACGAGGATATTGGTTTGGGCGAGGGTACTGCACCAGAGCTTTCAGTCAACTAGCTGACCATATCTTATGCGAACTATCAGATCCAATACTTTCCCCTCACACCTCCCCACCCCGCCCCTGGGTGCGTAGTATGAAATTTTGCCCCAAGCTCCATGATTGACGGCATCAATATCTTTAATTTAGCAACACGAGACCAGAATGGGAGATTTCCTGCCGTAAGAGGCCGCCACCAGCTAGAACGTCACGAAATTTGACGTCACAGAGCACGCCACGACGTCATCGATAATGACGCGGAGGCCCTGACTTATGTCGGTGACGTCAAATCTTGTGACGTTCTAGGACCGCTAACAGACGACGACACCACTGGATCTTCATCCCCAAAAGAACCTTGAGGAGCTTTGTATCTCATAGCAACCAGCCATCATTCAGTCTCCTCTCTCTGACCCTAGTTAACCTCATGGAAGACCCATCTCAACTTGTTCCCTTTCGTTTCCATCACGTCTTCCCTTCCTTTCCCTATCAAAAGAAGAACTTCACCCCGTAACCTATCATTCGATACGATTACCTATCTTCCCGGGGGATCGTGACACCCCAGGGTCATCCCTCTCCCACGTAATGACAGAAATCATAGGTCATCAAGTCACATGTATCATCTTGCACCACCTACCTATCTCCTGAACGAGGTCTCTCTCAAATGGACGCTGGTAAGCTCTGAAGTCTCGAGCTGGTTTCACGACACAGTTTTCAAAATTCTGCTGCATTCGCCTTTCCACATTTTGTTGACCATCTGGGCCCAGTTTCACAAAGAATCTTAAGTCTAAAGTTTGACTTAAGTCATCATGTGACCAGGTTTCAGCAAATCAGGTAGCTTCATTTCAGACTTAAGTTTTTTCTTAGACTTAAGATTCTTTGTGCAACTGGGCCCAGATAACCTGGCCTGGGTGCTGATGCTTTCGCCTCTTTTTCTGAAGATGCTTTTTATTCAGGGCGAGAGTCTCCCCTTTAAGGGTGGCGTCCACTAGAGCGCCGACAACATTAGGAAGGGTTCGGGAAGCAAATGTGTCATTTCGGCATTGCTTCCGCATCACGTCCTATTGGTCGTATTACCCTTTCCCGAACGTGCAGAAATGCCGCGAACTGTTCCGGAATGATTAAGACAGTGAACGGAACCTTTCAAGAATATGCGGAGTGGTTGCGGAATGAATGCGGATTCACTAAATTTGCATTCCGCGTCTTGTCCGCGCCCTAGTGGACGCTAGGTTTTATGGGTGGCGTCCACTAGAGCGCCGACAACATTAGGAAGGGTTCGGGAAGCAAATGTGTCATTTCGGCATTGCTTCCGCATCAAGTCCTATTGGTCGTTTCACCCTTTCCCGAACGTGCAGAAATGCCGCGAACTGTTCAGGAATGATTAAGACAGCGAACGGAACCTTTCAAGAATATGCGGAGAGGTTGCCGAGTGAATGCGGATTCACTAAATTTGCATTCCGCGTCTTGTCCGTGCCCTAGTGGACGCTAGGTTTTAGCCGTACTGTCTCGAGCCAAACAAGGCACCATAAAGCAATAGAAGTTCTTCACTGACGTCACAACGGTCACATGACTGCAATGAATCGGCCATGTTTGTCAAGTGGTCGGCGGTGACGTCAAAACTTTCACGTCATGACATTTTGACGTCACGATCTGTGTGTTGACGCTGTGTTCATGCCGTGACGTCGCTTGGCGGCATCGTGTCGTCATAGAAATGTGACGTAACGTGAAGAACCTCTGTATAAAAACCCGATGCACACAGAGGCGGATTTGTTGTAGCCTGTGGTGTTGTTCATTTGATTACTTCTCGGCCATATTAGATTACGTTGTACATACGACTAATGTATACACGACATGCACCCGATTATATCTCTCATTACTGTTTCTATAACAACCAAATAAATGATTTTTTAAAATCTGGTTATCTCAAAGCTAACCCGGGGATTTCGACAGCGGAAAAGAACAGTCTTGTTGTGGCAGTGGGTTCTGTTTCCGTCTACACGTTGAAAAATTACCGAAAATCCCTCCCAATGTTGCCGCTGAAGCAAAAATAACCGCCTTCCTAAGCACAGCAATTACTCAGCGTGATCAGTTTGCGATCTCATAAACCGCTGGTCGACATTTGTAGCAATCTGCTAATTGTAGAGCACGTTGGTTTGAGGTTACATCCGATTACTTGCTCGTCCCTGGGGCTCCATTTGGAGTCCGAAGACGAGCCAGTGGTTTTTCCTACTATCTAATCAGTGCTGACCAATGCATGCCATTTTTTACTCTTCCACAAAATTACGATGCTTGTGAAAGAGACTTGATGAGAAATGGGGTGATGGACGTTTGAGGTCGTAACGTGATTGTCGCACCGATTGATGATGGCTCTCGAGTTAAAATGGTCTTCTTCCATTGCCTGCCCACCTTCAACTGGTGGAAGCCTTTGATCGTTGCTGCCAGCATGCAATGCATCTTCTCTGTGAAGTACATTGGGTGTAGGTGTGATTGATGAGCCATGGGCCATGTTGAAATCAATGACCATCTTCTTCAGGAGCTGGCCCAGGTGACACAACAGCTGGGCCCAGTTGCACAAAGAATCTTAAGTCTAAGAAAAAACTTAAGTCTGAAATGAAGCCATCTGATTTGCTGAAACCTGGTCACATGATGACTTAAGTCAAACTTTAGACTTAAAGCCCCACTGTATTGAATCTGAAAAACGCAAATCATCGCCGCGATTCTTGACGTCAGTGCACGACGTCACGACGTGTAAAATGTACTGCGCTCCATCTGAATACATTTAGATCTAATGTCCCTGCAGATTTTTTCATTGTGTGCTGAAAACTAGGCCTTGATTCTCGGAAATACGCATCAGGCAGGCATTTTGGGGACCTTCACGATGCTATGAGACCTCGACCAGCATTCTCCCAACACTTTGAAAATCCAGTAAAATTCAATACTGTGGGGCTTTAAGATTCTTTGTGAAACTGGGCCCTGGTCTGCCACATCGGTCTGCCGTGGTTTCCGCCCTTCTGTTGCAAATTCGGACATCCGGTAAACGAGACACGGCATCGTGGCTAAAACTGACACCTCTCTTTGTAACCCCCAGTCATTGTAGGCCTATGCTTCGTCCCCTTGTATTCATTGTTTCCAGGACGTAACTTTAACAATGTCCGCCATTGCTGACGTCGACATCATGACGCAAAGCCGGCGGGCAAAACGCGCAACTCAACAGAACGGCGTTACATGTACGTCGTGGAAACGAAGCTGAATAGACCCTCGTACACCATCCTTTTCGGTGGAAGACTTATTGTAAAAGCTAGCCCTTGATATAGACCACCCATTTCCCGAGTTGTGCTTACCTGGAAGGTACATTGCCCCGGGAATCTGATCCTTATGAAGACGACAAAGACCCTGTCTGCGCTCCCTCTTTGAGTCCCCTGCTCCTACCCACGCTAGCCACAGGCGGTGGATTTCCTGACGCTCTCTACCTCATCCATATCACTTCAATCAAAGGGAAGTAACGGCGGTCGAGGCGATGAATATCTTGAGTGATGTGTGTGTCAGATGTCTAATCAATGTATATTCATTCTCAGAACATGATTGAAACATTGTAAATGCATACCTAATAACTCGATAACAATTTGGGAAGTATGTAAGCGATTCTTGGTTGAATGAAAGGAGGCTTGTGTCAGAAATTACATCAGTATTCGCCTCACCATAACTTTCGTTTGGGTTTTTTGTCATTGACGCGTCGCAGTGGAAACACTTGTTGATTCCCGTGGCCAACCGCAGCCTACTGTTCATTCCACTTCCGATTGGCGCGAGGTTTGTCAACGATAGCTCCGCAACGGCTGTGCCGATTTTGATGAAACGTACATCAATCGACTTGTCTTTCTTGGCGGTACAGCCATCATTAGTATTCAGTAGATGATTCGTTCGACTAAATGAGTTTGAGGAACTAAAAGCAATCAAAACCTTATTTAAATTAGGCTCTTTATGACAGAGCAATAGCCATTGGAAGGACACCACTAAGATCTGTTTTAACAAGATTTGAATTTCATGACATTCAGAAGACGCGTGGACCTCCGTTCATCCTGGTTCGTGACCAGAATGATCTTGATAACCTGCCGCATCATTCAAATCGATATCTCCCGGGGTTTCCCGTCATCGCGACATCCTTTATCAGTTCCTTGTCTGTGCAGGGAGTATCAGTTGGAATCGACACGTACCTTGTTGTAGGACATGTTCTCTTGACAAAAAACTGCCAACGGGCCGCTTGAAGTCGGCCAGCAACAGAATATGAGCAGTGTTCATGGGAACAACATCTGCCTGCCAATTTCTTCTTTTCTAAATCTGGTTGTCGCCCACCTCGCTACTGCCAGCCGCCCTTTCCTGGCACGTTGACGCTCCCTTTCTCTCAATTCCCTTGTTTCTGTTCGTCTCTGAGGTGCCCTGGCCTTCCAAGATGTTACCTAACGTAACAGCCGAAAGGACAGTTTGGTTGAAGAACGGACCTTGAAAGCATCACACCAGCCAAACGCGTTTCCTACCATCTGTGTTGACATAACTACAGGAAGACCATCATGATAATGTTTCAAGCCACAGATACACTGATGTTCCTCCCAAGGTCAGCCTTGAAGCGAAGCACCAGGAGCTCTCTAACTCCACTTACGATACTGGTTTACTCATGAATACTGTATGATGCATGAAGACCTGAGGACCTGATGAAAGCCATCATGGGTTTCCGACCGTTTACTTTCTACTCAAACGTATCATTAGCAAAGAACACCATTAAAATACTGCAAGGGGTCGTGAACTTCCAAACCGGCATGGTACAGTCAACGTGCTCCGTCGCCCAGTTCACCAGATTTCTAGTTACGAGAACTAGAATCTGAACTCAGGCTAGCGTGCCGAGCCAAATAAAGTACGAGTGTCCGACTGAGCGCGAGACTACAAAAATCTCGACTGATGGGATTTCTCCTTACCATTCCTCTTGTCTCGGTGAACGGACTCCATGTCACCGTCATTACTAACTCTTGACCGATTTTGGCGCGAGCATGAGCTGGAAAGTTGCCGAACACCCTAGCGTCTTGAGGCTGTGCTGCCCTGGAATGTTTGTGAGATCTTACAGCTGACTTCAGGAGGAGATGGACCCAGCTCATCTCGGACAAATCTGCAGATCGATCGTATGAATGCGAGTTTAATTCACCTCTGGACGGCCGACATCAAACAAAAACCTGGACAATCTGGCAACCGGGAACCCAGGTCACGCCGGGTCAAACTGCGACCCCGCCCATCGATAAAATCTTTGATTCGGTTACAATAAGAACCGCAGTGTACCGGCTTTTAAATTGAAGGAGGTTTTAAAAGAGTGCAACAGGCAGCCGGTGATGGCCAAGCTCCAACCAAAGAAATCCCAGAGATATCTTTGGAGCTAGAAGTTTCTATGGTCCGCTTCCCCCCACTACAAGTGTTCCATTGATGTGGTAGAGTCGGAGACCTTCTGCCATTTGATCTGCTGCCGTCACTGCTGCAGCGCCGACGAAAAGCCAACATCACAACCAGGAACATACCGCAGCGGTGTATCATCGCGAGAGACGCGCGAACAATCATTCAAGCGCCCACAACAGAAACGTTTTTCCTCTCATCATCAGAGATCCTGGAATTATCATTTGCATTTGAAAGGTTGAGCCGTGTGTACCTTGTGCCTGAGGACACTGGCTGCCCTAGATACTAAACAGTTTTCAATTCATGAAGGAATACTACGATGACGTGCTGTTTTCATTCGTGGTAGTAACGTGTTCAGTCGGGTGTTCACAAGACGTAACTCTCATTCGCTACTGGAGTACACACAAACTCACATCACAAGATGATGAAAAGATTAGTCGGGCAAAAAAGGAGGGTGACCTTCCCGGATATCTTGGTTACCAAAGGTAGGGTTGTTCATTACCGTAACCCTTATATTGTCAAGTTGATTGAAGTCCACCCGTTCTTCGGGCTATTGTGATTGATGTGTACTTTTCCTTTTCTTGCATATGATAAATGTTCACCAGGGGGTCGGGGTCGGTTGGGGTCGTTGTCTTCTTCGACAAAATGTAAACTTTCACCTGTATGTTTTGCCCGACGATAGGCCTAACATTATAAAAGTAAAGCAGTTCCTCAATTTCAATATTTCACTCATTATTTTGTAATAATAATGGCCCTATTAGGGCAACACGGCCTCACACAGCGATAATTATAAGCGTTTTTAAAAAGTTTTTTTCGATATGTTTAACCGTTAATTTGGTAACCTATGGGGGAGGAGTTGTACTCCTAACAATCGCCGCTTACTTTTCTACCCATTTGGATCACGAGTGGAATTTCATCAAAAGTGGTAATTGTATTAGTGTTGTATACATCAATGTTGGTGGTTCAATCGTGGCGTTGGAGCTATTCGCCTCATTAAAGACACTCCTGAGAATTTGACTACGTAATGGGTCTGAAATTTCTAACTGGGGACCGTAGGCTGTTAACCATGTTCGTTCATGAATTAAAATGTCCACAGCACTCACGACAAGCCGAATTGGAATCACTTACATGTAGTTTAGGTTACGTAACCTGTCGAAATTGCCAAACGATCAACATTTTAGGTATCGAAATTGGACCCTTAAACCCCAGTTATTGGCATGTGGCGTGTGGCTTCAGACAAGCAGGATCTATGAGCTCATGTCATTGGTGGGTTGGTTATCTTTGTATCATCAATCCGTACATTCATAAACGACTCAAAATCAGCTGAGTACAGGTTCCCGATGAGGGGGTTGCGTCCTGTTCAGGTTCATCTCTGATACTAAGAACAAAGTTTGTAACCGACTCTAAATTTGGATTACAAAAGGTAGGTATGAACATAGATTAGGCCTACTTGGTATCATTACTCAGTTTGGTAATGAAGCATCAATTAAAACACCGCATAGCGACATACTTTTGAAGAGATAACTTTGTCAGCCGTTCGTGAGTGGGCGGCAGATAAAGCAATCTCCTTCCGCTTTGTTAATGTGGGTTTCCCCTCATCCATCCTGAGGTAATCAGTGGTACATGTACTTTGTGCTGGCTCCCTACGTCACTGCACACATCCTGGGTAATCAGTGGTACATGTACTTTGTGCTGGCTCCCTACGTCCCACAAACGTTGTGTGCAGTGACGTACACGTGTAGGTAGCACGCGCTAAGAGCCACTAAGTACTTCAGAATGGCCCTCGTCATTACGACGATTTGGGATACTTCAACTGCCCCTCCCACAGTGCACCACACCACCAACTCTGTAGGTCTCTCTGCTTGCCCACATCGCTGTGTTTGAGAGCAGGGCAGATGTTTGAGGTCCGTCAGTTTTGGAATTCCACGTGACAAGTTATGACTTTCCATCCGTAAAGACCCTCTCGTACGATGGGATACCTCATAGCTTGCCTCGTATCGGAAGTGCAATACTCTGTGGAGCAGTTCCGATATGTCAAGATATCGGGGAACCCTCCATGCATTGATTACACACTTTATAGCCAACTAGCAGATGGTTAATGCTGTAGTACGTTCCATCTCATCTTGAACCAACAAGTCGTACACTCCTTGTACTTCTTTTATATGGATTTCTTGTCATTGGTGGATGATCTTTTCGGTCGTTAGTTAAAACGGATTTCTCGATATGACATTTCACTGCTCAAAAATGACGGTTGAGAGGCCATAATCAGATTAACCTTCTGATACAATGGATCAACTGGGAGAGATGTGGCGATCATATGATGGGTCGATGGCCGTCATATCTTTCTTATACTACCCGCAATCTTATAGCTTTGAGATGGCAAGGATACTCTTGTAATGAGAAACCTGCAGATTACCGCCACTGGGAGGCGCTGTGAGCGGTTGTAGGNCAAGCTCCTTCTCTCTTGGTCTCCGCTAAAATCGTAAGTAAAATTATTCTGACGAAACAATTCATAACCTAATTACTGTCTTGCTATGCGCGCCTGAGTGAATTTCGTTTCCTTTCATTGTATCTTAGAGGCACGAACTTGATCTATCACGGTTAGATATGCAAGAATTTTCTTCGTAAGGAGACCATACATTTGATGTGTAGGACAGTATCTCCACTTTGCTTTACGTTCGTGCGTCTGACCGGTCGAATTGCTCCCAAAAGGACAGGCGCATCCACATTGCGCGCCCTCTGACTACCCAGTCTGTCCTTCTTGAGCTTGCTACGATGCCCAACCTTTACCAACCCAACACCAAAACTACTCCCGAGTGATACTATCCACCAGAAAAATGTGTACAAATCAGAGAAGCAACAAAAAATTGACCTTTAACTAAGACAGGATAATCTGGTCCAAAGTTTGAGCTTAGCTGGCGTTACATCGTCGGTAAGTGTGATTTGTCATCTGTGTCTATGATGAGACGGACGTCACCGGATAAATCTCTTGATGGAGAAGATTCGCCATTCATCATCACTTTCCCTCAAACCTTTCTTGCCGTAGATTGTTTCTGCCTGTTGGCGGAGCTCATCCTCCATCACAGAGGTTTTTATCTCTCTTCTCTTCATCCGCTCTCGTTTTATGTACAAGCGTATGAAGAGGAGCCAGACCAAAGCCCTGCTGTAGGAGGATGGCGAACCTAGGTTCTTTTGTCTTGGGAAGAAACTCCTCCAACCACAAGCATGAAGCGTTACCTGCTAATCAGCTGAACTTGCTGTGGGTGTATAAGCCTATTGATAGCGTGAGACGTGAGATGAGGTAAATGAAAGTACAGATCTCTCACACAATCCATTTTTAAGCAGTCGAAAACAGGCGAGTATTGTTCTGCCAATAGCATTGTCTAAAACATCTTTCTGTTGGAATTGGCTTCATCAGTGCCTAACAGCCGCGGGCCTAGCGTTAGGTAAACATAACAAAAGTGATTGTTATCAGCAGGCGAGATTCTGCCCCATTGTTGGAAATCTCTTCTAAGTGGTTTGGCTAGGGAACGCCGGCGTACTTTACGGCTTGAAGTTTCAGATTGATCGTCAGTTCAGGCTGTAGCTCTGGGTGAACATCACGCTTCTGTTTGCATTCTCTCTGCCTAATACCGCAATTTAATGTCATTTGCAACCCGTACATCATCAGATAACCACATTTCAACATGACTGGTATTCAGGTTTGGCTGCCAGTATAAACATTTTCAGCTCTACCTGTTGTAGCTTCGTGTTTTGGCGGGTATAAACCTATTGGTGTAATAGTGCTTGCCGCATAATGGCAGCATTCACACCCTCTCCCTTCCGATGATGGCATGTCGCTTGTCTCTAGCGTGGGAGGGATGGCCTTGGCTGCGTTGAAGCGATAAGCCACGACTAACACATGGATAAGCCGTATATTGGAGCTGTCATAGTGACGTGTGATTATCCATTAGGAGTCAGACACTGGTTTATCGTGAATGGTACAGCTGGCGCCGGACGCATTCATTCAATCGAAATAATTTCGTAGTGATGAGGTTGCTGTTTCCCTTCGTTCCTGTGTCCACCGCTGGGTGGCGCTTCCTTGAACTTTTGTGTCATGACGTCATGGCTCTTCCTGCCTGCCTCTGTCTCCTCGGGAGCCAAGGAAACTTTGGACAGTGCCATTGCTTTAGTGTAAGTCGTAAGGAAACCAACAACGGTGAACTGCCCACTGAGAGCCAGCTCGCGCGAAAAAAACTCCCACCTGGGGGAGCCTCTCTGTCTAAGCGAAGCTGTCAGAGTTGTCACTTGGTCAAGGTATGACGGTGTCAGTGACATTTAACCTTAAGGTTAGTCCTTCCGTCTCTCTATCTGATCTCCTGATCACTATGAGATGAGGCCCCTTGATCCCAGAACCAGGATCTCCGTAAGATAGACAGGTTGATTAGATCAATACATCCTTGATAAGACCTGGGACCTATGGTATTGTCTTCTGATTAACATGAAGAGAGCTCGTGCCTGATAATTACGGGAAGAAAGGATAAGAGTGATCTCTGGGAGAAGGTGTTGGCAATCGAGAAATAGGGCCTATCCACCGAGTCTCTGCCTATCTTTGTCCTGCTGATGTCATTATTGGTACAGTTTGAGTCTAACTTCAACGAACAACTATTTATCCCGACAGGGCGGCGCTGAGAGCGGTTGTACCGAAGACGTCAAAAACAGAGCAAAGACGTCACGTCACGACGTCCTTGACGCAGTGCAACAGGGACGAGACGTCGAAAAAAGATACAACCGCTGACAGCGCCTCCTAGTGGCGGTAGTTCTGCACGTTCCTCATCGGAGTTGGCCTGAAGTGGCCTTTTCCTACAAGCCGTTGGGTGCAAACCACCAGATAAATACTTCTTGGATCTCGGTAAATAACATCGAAGGTGTCGGAATAAAATAGCACAGGATGGCATGGGGTCTGGGAGGATGAAAGGAACTCTCAGCGCCAGTCGTCACCCGTTGATTCACCTGAAAAGACATGTCGTCAGCGTTTTGACAGGTGTACAACAGAGATTTGAATCTACGGTTGTTAACTTAGCACGATATGTGAAAGTGATTAATTATGCACCTTCCACTTTAGCTGGACATCTCTTGATATCAGTTTGTGGTGGAAGAAGGACTCGGAAATGACTTTATCGACTTAATAATCCGTGATTGATTGAGGGCGTGACCGCATTCTTGTTGGTTTCCGCAGCGGGCGGTTACTTTGTATTTCTATAAGAACATATCTCCTGGTTTCGGTGACATGGCCACACTGTACGTCTCAGAAATGGGCAGTTTTTGTTGATGGTCGATATTCTATTGAAACGTGCCAATTCCAGGTTCAACCAGTACCGCCTAGGTTGGAGGGTTCTTGGTGCAATTCAGCGCATATCAAGTGGAATATCTTTAATACTAGAATAAATCTGTAAACGTTGAAAACTCACTTTTTTCGGTCTATTACCTGAGGTAATTGGATCTCAAAGTTATCCAATAAAACTTTTTAATGGGATATGAAAATATTTGGAATGTTTAGCAAGACTATCTTTCAAAACATTAAAAAATTATTTCTCAAGTCTGTCACGTTCTCTTACTCATGATTTCCTCGGTGTGATTCCCGTCAATAGACAATTTAATCTTTTATATTCCTCTATTGTATTGGCCACTTCCTGCCTGGGCAAAATACAGACCTGCTCAACTGTGTAAAATATTTAAAAAAAACAGCTGCCCAACAATAATTTTATTATCATGCAACTATGCTTTTATAGTGTTGCATGTTTATTTTCATAATAGCCACTGAATGTCTGCGAATTTTATTGGAGGCGTCGAGAGACCTACAGGAGTACGTCAACGTTAATTTCTCTTTAAGCTCGTTCGTCACCACGGTTCTCGTTCTTGAGCTAACAGGGAATTGAAACCAAGGGTGAGTTTGGTGGTTTGGGGTGGAGGCAGAAAACAAAGTTAGAAGTTAAAGTGAACGATTGTGGTTATAATCTGGTATCAGCTGGAGGTTATCATCCGACTTCACACTTTAACCCAAGTTTGTCCTGAAACATTCCAGTAGAACTCAGATGAGCTGCTCATTCAGCGCTACAATCGGGCATTCGCGACCGGCCTGTTTTTACGGAATGAGGCGAGTAGGTAAAGAGACTTGCCGAGAGTCTCACACCGGTGGAATTCGAACCAGGGATCTCTGATGGCTAGTCAGAGACCTGAGCCACTAGATCACCACTTGCAGCCAGGCGATGAAAATAGTATGGGGTTGGCGAAGATGAAATCAAAATCTAAACGTTCCTGGTGTAGGACAATCCTAATAGTTTATGTTGTCTGGGAATTCGTCCGTTGATGATCTTTTATCCATTCTAATGGTGCGGAAGGCATGTAAATGTCAGAATTGATAAATTGAGATCGATGACACTTGAATTCTCTTGTGTGATTTTGATATACGTGCTTTTATGGATTGTTATTGCATAAACAGTCTGGGATGAGATATGAGGGTCTAGGGGCTACTTGTTCTTTCATTTTCTGGATAAACCTGTGATTCCTTTGAGAAGGTAAGGAACATTTATTAGTTAATGCAGGCAATTATGTATCTTGTAACGTCTTCAGCTGTTGTGCTACCTCAGGAGTGGGAAGACTATGGGTCGGTGTTGTCTCAAATATGGCAGTCCTGTCCCGTGTTCTAACATCCTGGAAGTACTATCTTCATGGAGGTTTCTTCGACAATGCATCTATCAAACGCCTTTTCTTTGAATCAATTAGAGGCACAGATATCAATTCAAATCCAGCAACCTCACGTAGACCTCAGAAACATGAACTTCCTTTGATAGAAATGGTAATACCACCAAGAGTTTCCTTGACGCAATGATCCCGGAACCCGCCGACGGCGGCAGCACACGACGAAGGCCTTTATGGATCGCTACTGATATTTTTATAGTGTAGGTGATTTTCGGGTTTGTACCTCATAGGCGTTCGTTTGGTACCAAGGGGATGAAGTTGCTCGTTGTAATGGCTGCCCATCAATAGATAATTAGGAAAGATGTAGATAGTGACTCTTACTGTGGAGAAAGCGATGTTGGATTTAAAGATATTTGGGTGTTTTTGGAGATGCACAAGTATTGTTGACGTAACGATATGCCACCGCCTGTTGCAAGCGCTGTACTGGTCTGCGTNATTTGAATGCTTTTCACATCTTTATACCGATGTAATGGAGATTTTAATCCGATGTGATGGCACGTGTTGCTATAGATCACGGCGAGGTGAAGGGATGCTGGCCTCGTATCATTCATCCTGTAAAATTGATCGCTCTGCAACCTTTTCCGAGCAGACTAGAGCCGCTGGATAACGGTGGTAGATGATGCTTAGAATAGTGTAAACGAGATGTTCCATCGCTCACTTCATTACATTTCACGTCTCGACGGTCAACAGCCCCATTAAAAGAACCCACAGTTATGTCGCATTACCCATCCCCTGGAAAGAAGACACCCAGGTCGTACTCCTTGGTCGGTCATGCCACTTTTTCCTGCCCACTCTTGGAGGCGAGCCACAAGTGCATGTCATAGACTGGTTCTATATGCAGTACGCTGATTGGAGGAAAGATACTCGTAGATTGGTTCTGTATCGGGCACTCTTGGAGGTAAGGTACTCGTAGACTGGTTCTATATCCAGTACTCTTAAGTACTCATGCACACGTTCTATACTCCAGGGCCGTATTTAGCTTTTTGGCCGGGGGGGGGGGGCAGAAGACCTTTTTTGCCCCAAATCCACATGGAAATCACGTTTTTTCGGTTCGCTAAATTAGTAAATACGGCCCTGTACTCTCTCTCTTGGTTCTCGTCTGTCTGTGAAAGTGACACATTGAATTTGATACTTCTCTTTATTTGTGGGCCTGCTTTTGTCGGAAAATGCACTTAGGTTGGCTTTGTATTCCGCATCTTTGACACAGCAGCAATGGCTGCACATCAGTCCCGTTATTTCCCTTGCGTTTCCTTCTATGTCAAAAAGTGGTCTTCAATCACGCTCCCACCGTTCTAACAAGGACTTTTTCTCGTCGCTTTCTTCTTCCCCAGACTGGTAGATGATCACACTAGAGCCCCATGTCTGACAATTTCTTCTTGTACACAACCACGTAATTCACGGCGGTTCTTGGCAGATTATCTTCTTATTTCATATCGTGGGCGGGTTAAGCAGCGAAGTAATCGCCGAGAAACTCGTGTAGAGCTTGATAAATGATGGGACAGTGTTATCATGATGCTTCTAACCGATAAAACTTTCTCTAATTCAAGTTTTATTTGATTATGTGTTGATTCATGACGGTTCTTAGAGTGGCTGCAGAATCTGTACACTCATCGACTAGTGCATGTGGTACATTCTTTACTACTCATACATGCTTGATTGGGCCGACTTCATGATCTGTGTCATTTATGCGATGGTAACTCATCATGCTGTGCACATAGTCTGTTGGAGAGAGCTGAGGAAGGACAAGAACGACTGGCGAACAGGGTTCTATAAAATCTGGCAGTCAACTGACCAACCATTCTTTATTGCACAAATTTTTACTCAAACAAATTATGAGGAATAGTCCACGGACCGCAGCTGAGTACGTCTTGAAAGTTACGTGCAAGTTTTGGCCCGCTTAACACGAGTTTAAACACCATTTCGTAACATAGTCACAAAACTATTACAAAAACTCTCTCCGTGTCCCCAAGGTTTCCATGAGATTTTACAACGCACAACTCCACCAACGACTAAAAGCCAGCTTGTCATCCATCACGTGTGAAGATATAATACCGGTAATCCTTGATAACGACTTACTAGCACAGCGCCCAAGGTGGAGACATCACAACAATACGGGGATACATTAGCCACGTGAAATAATCATAACATGTAATTGACTGTTAATGTAGCATGATTAGGCCTACAGGGAAGGTAAATATGACAGAATGGCTTTGGTATGTCCTCCTTGTTTTTGTATGGTGGAAGAATGTCGTTACACCCGGGGTTACACCGTTGTGAAACGGAAAAGGAAGAATTTTATCAGTTTGTGATCGCTCTGCCTTCTTGCTTCGCCAGGACAGGGCCTATTCATACACTGTGCATACCAGTGTTCCTAATCATGAACATACCAGTAGTGTTTCAACGATAACAATCACAGCAGCAGCGGGTTTGAAGAAACACCCCGCATTTCATCTCCTTGTCCAATCGGAGACGATCATTTATTTTCACCGGTGCTGTTGTTGTGAATTAGCCAATCATCTGCCTTTTGCAGTTACCGTGTTGCTGGTCTGTGTCGCACGTAGCGTCAATTTGAATATCTCACTCTGGGGAGGGTTCGGTGCCTAATTCCCATGTCAATCAATTAAACACCATGATCTCAGTGATACACGACTGCTGATTTCACCTTTGTCCTTCTCAAAGTTCTAATCACCATTTGCCTCCATTTGTCCCGATGTTAAACACGTTAATCTCCTTCTCTATGTTGTTAGCGTAACTGACAGGAAATGTGAGCCTAATTCATGTCGAGTTCGGTTGTTATTGATAGAACGATAGGTTGGCATGAAACAGACACCGAGATCTCAACTCACTGTGTCTCAGAATAAAAACAAATGTTTTGTTGATTGAAAAACTGATCTTGTGTAATCTTGGCTGAACATCGTAGCTCATAATACGATTCCTGACCGTGATTATCAGCTGTGGAGCAACAGGATGATTGTGTTGATAAATTCAATCCGGTGGGAAAGTGATGGAAGTCCTCGAATGGTCTCTGTAGCCATATCCTAATCCCTCGTTCAGCAATAAACCGGACTTTTGATTCCTAGGGGACTTGGATTCCTGTTACACCGGCACTAATTTCACGGTGTTGATTCACGGAGTGTCGCGAAACACCCAATACTGTCAACACTTGCATTTTCGTTTGGTCATTGACGCCTCTTCAATTTCAAAAGCTGTTGATTCACGGAGTGTCATGAAACGCCCGATACTGTCACCTCGTGTGTCATTGTCGCCTCGGGGCCTCCTCGTCAACTTTCAGCCTTTGGGGACCCTTCGCCCTCTCCGAGGGACCATGTGCCCCTCCCCGTGTACTCCATGCATTCCAACTCGTGTCTCTATCGGGAATACACCTGTCGTACTCTTCAGCGCTACAACCAGCTTCTCCAGTCTCCCACAATACTCACAGATCTGATTTGTATCAACTCCTGCCAACAGCTGCCGCATTCTTAATGGATTGCTGTATTCAAATGTCTTCAACTTCAAAAGACGTCCCATTAAAATCCATGCAGCGTTTCATTCGGATCAACTGGCAGGAAATATAATGAGGGGAAAGTCACTTTAGATATCATCGTCATCTCATCCGATCATTATCTAGTGGCTTCGTTGGCGGGGATCCGGCTCCTTCAGATGGTGTGTTATGGAAATAATCCATTAGGCCTTACACAAATGGGAATCGTCATTGCATTGTCTCAGTCAGCCGTGGATACTCTGGTCTTGACACTGCAGGCGAGGGGCCAGAATGTGGAGCTATCGCCGCACGCCTTACCCGCGGCGTGATAACTTTGCCCTTAATGCTCGTTTCTCTCGCACTGTTGGCAGGCCTACCCGGGTCTCTACTCACACTGTTGGCATCCCTACCCGGGTCTCTACTCACACTGTTGGCAGGCCTACATGTACTTGGGCTTCAGTATCTCAAAGATAGGTCAAGGTAAATTCTGACGCCAGGCCTTAAAAAGCTGCATCTGCTGTAGCCGCCATTCGATGCTGCTCACTTCAAGTGACACATCCTTTCAGTCAACAATGTTCCACTTTAAAAAGGAAATGTGTGGTCATCCTGATGCTGTTTCTCGCCTTAAGAACGGAAACACTCACACCGTGATCCGGTTGAAGAGATACACCCTACGCCTGATTGCTTGCTCATCTTTACCTCCGATTGCGGTCACCCGATCTACGCACTTCCGGCCACGATGCAGCTCCGCGGTGAATATAAACTCAACGAATCGTTTTTCGATATCTGAGCACTTCCGACTCGATGTTTTTGTGTGGCAGGATGAATCCATCATGGCGGATTGTTCGCTGATATCCGAGTCAAGATGGCTTTTATTTCATTGTCATCTAAATTCAATCTGCTAAGATACCGAGCAAAGAAACACTCTGCTTTTATTCCCAATATCTGATTTCGAATTAGAGCAAAACGTTTGCTCGAAGTGCGTCTGTTGCAAGAAAAAATGAAAGATATTGAAGAGAACATCGGAAATCTCTTAAAATAATGGATTCTGTTGGTCGAAGGAGGCAACTGAATATACCAACCTGCAACAGCGAAATGTAAACTGAAAAATATATAAATACCGATGAGTTTGAACACACAGCGCCGGGGCTTCACAGGGCTGGCTGGGGAACACAGGCTGGCTGGAGGAATTCGGGTGGAGTGATTTTATTTTCAAATACATGGCGGTCCCTAGAAGCAACAATGGGAGAGCGTTTGTATTCAAAATGGGGGAATTCTTCTGTGGAGTAGAATATTTCCCCATTTTTTGCTGAGGCATTATATTAGGCCCAATCAGCCTGCATGCCAGGCATTCACGGGGAAGGCCTACCTGAGTACTCCCTCAACTCTGACTGAGAACCGGGCGTACGAACTCCAACACTCTTGAGATTCAAACTGTGACAAGTTACCACCAAAGAAGAAAACAGCACCACTTGGGCTCAGACAAAATGATTGTTTCCCAGAAGGCAACACTTGACTCCTTTCCGATCGAGAATTCCCGGAACTCCGTGAGGTGATTGGTATCTGAGACGACATCAACAACACCGTTGACTGACTGTAAGGTCTGATCAGCATGCAGCTAGATACTGCCATCTAAATGTGCATATTTTGGGCCGATGAAGGCCAGCGGATTATAGCATTTATGAGAAATTGATCAGTGGCGGAAATTGCGCTTTGTGGAGTAAGCTGTATGGTCCAACCAATCGGACATGACTGTGATGGATTCACTCGGTCGCGTCCGGTCGCCATTTTTTTCAATACCATCGACCGTCGATGGTGACGGTGACGCCATTCTGGTTGCCTTCTGCTGGTTGCCCATGCTGTGCTTCCCAATCTGATGTACGCCCATCTTTGCCTTTATCAATCTTGTAGTCCTAGCCGGAGAGACCTGCGGCCGATACCCTCACCACTCTGCTGCAAGTCTTGGTGTCTGAAAATCAGCAAAAAGTTGCCTGAGCCACCGCTCTGCCCTAGGTCCTTGTCTCAGTCTCCCAGCAGAGGCTGCACCATTGTTCTGAAGAGTTGTGTCGCTCTCCGTCTGATGTGCAACAACGGAGGCCGCCACACTTCGCTACTAGCCACTTCGACAAAAGTTTCGATACGGAGTCGTTCTTTTTCTAACTCCAGGATGCTCTCTCCTTTCACCATATTATTTTGTCTTCATGATGAGTACTATCACGCCGGAATGAAAAACACTATTGTAACGTGGAAAAGACGAGGTGTGAGAAGATTTTAATCACTGTCTCATTGAAACAACTGGAGTGGTAACGGTCTATCATTAGAGGCTGGTATCGAATCTGATGGGCAGAAATCCGAATCATGGGCTTGTCACGTTGGTGAGATTGGATAGCATGCTGTCAGTCACCATTATCTCTCTCTCTCTCATTCTGTCTCGATCTGGTTGAATCATCAATCGATGTAATGAGGAACCTGCCGAACTACCGCCGTTGGGAGGCGCTGTCAGCGGTTGTACCTTTTTTCGACGTCTCGTCCGTGTTGCACTGCGTCAAGGACGTCGTGACGCGACGTCATTACGTTGTTTTGCTCTGTTTTTGACGTCTTCGGTACAACCGCTCGCAGCGCCGCCCTGGCGGGATAAGAGGTTATGAGGGTTCCTCGTTAGGGTCATTCAGAGACGATAGTTTGTGTTGATGTTGTTTTGGAGGTGGAAGCAGCATGGGATTCTGATCCAGATTTCCTCGACACGGGCTGAAACAATTAGAGATGTTTGCGATCTCCGAAAAACAACTCATTTAAGCCATGTAGCCATTGAATGTGAGTTACAGTGATGTTATGATTAAAACTGAATGTGAATTGCCCGTGAAGTCCTGTTAAACGCTGCCGATTTCTCTGGTACGTCACTCGTTACGCACGGCACGAATCTCCCATTGCCTAATAAAACGACGACATGATGAGCGAATGTATCTTTATGGTATCATAGGGTCGGGAATGAGCACTGAACATGTCATAAACCCCCTCATAGACCACCTAACGTACGATTTCTGGGGCTTAGCAGCGATTAGAGCGGAAGAGATGGATCTTCGGTTAGAATCGTGTTTTAGAATTGTTCTCTTATTGGTATTCAGACAGTGAGGGGATTGCCTCCCCTTATCTCATGTCTAGAGTGGTAACTGATGCTTCATCTCGTGTCCGTCTCAAGTCCATTTAGACCGGTTCCCGTCTTTGCCGCTAAACTTCCGCTGGGACGGACAGTAGCGCCGCGGGAGTGGAGCGGCAGACTGGAGCCAATCTAAAGTCCACGTCTTGGAGTCCCTTGCCCGCTTTCTGCGTGTCAGAGGTA
The DNA here is from genome assembly GCA_002633025.1 of Notospermus geniculatus. NCBI lineage: Eukaryota > Metazoa > Nemertea > Pilidiophora > Heteronemertea > Lineidae > Notospermus > Notospermus geniculatus. The sequence goes on along the minus strand of NMRB01000260.1, from coordinate 303,845 downwards.
ACATGTTCACACCACCAGCAACACTCTATGCGTCGACCATGACTCGGCCATTTGTGTGTGAAGCGTGCTTTGGTTCGGTCGGTGTTGCTGGAGCTGCCTTTTTAGGTAAACATATCCGTTTTCTGCCGAGCAAGGGCAAGCTAACTGATGCTTCCCCTCCTGTCTGCCAAATGTCTCTAGCTGCCGCAAGGGCCTGGTCAGCTTCCAGCACGTTCTACATGTGGCTCACATGCACGTCAAACACAGCTTTTTGCGTCCTGGATTACCAGATTTCTGTCCACCCAACGCATTCTGATTTCAGTCAGCTCCGTATCTTTCTTCCGTATAGAGTCGTTTCGGTCGAGTGGTTCCTCGTAAGCAGCCAGCCTTTCTCGTCAGCTGTCAACATCGTTCTTTGCTCGGTTGCTCATGGAGAACGCATTATGACTGCTAATATTCCCATGCCTGGGATGGAAGGTTTAGCTAACTGACTTTATGTTCCTCGCTTGCTTACCTCCTGCTGTCTTGGGATATTGAATGGACGTGACATTTGTACATATTGGGACGAGCGTGCTCCTGGGTTTAGATACCAGAATTTAGGAAGCTAGCCTTTCGGTGGTGTATGACGAGTGGTTGTGGTACTTGGCTGCAATGCCTGGCACGACTTGTGCGAGGGGGACTGCAAGGGAGGGCAGGTTTTTGATTCTTGCCGCGTTTGAGTTGTTGCACATGTCAGTTTCATCATAAACTGATCGCTGTTTCTAATACTTTCCTGTGGATTGGGCACTCACTTTCAAGCCATTGAAAGTGGAGTCACTTGTCTGTGGAAGTTACTATG
>NMRB01000260.1:289834-301825 GCA_002633025.1 Notospermus geniculatus | reverse complement strand
TGTGGCATGTCTCTTCAAAGAAATCCAGTGAATGGCTCTGTCTACATGATGACCGTTAAATACCCACTGTATCACTGGCTATGACAGTTGCCCAATGCCCGGAAAGTTCCACAAGCTTGTAACCCAAAGTCTTGCTTCATGATGAAACTGAAAACTGGAAACTGGAAGACGGACCATCAACGGCCCTCTTCAGTCCTTGCGAGAATACGGGCAGGGCCGTATTAAGCTTTTTTGGTCCTGTGGGAGGGGGGCAAAAGCCCAAAATCCGCATGAAAATCAGGATTTTTGGTTGGCTCGGGGTGGGGGGCAACTGCTCCCCCTGCACCCCCTAATTACGGCCCTGACGGGGCATTTGAATCTAGCCCTTAGGTCACATCAATTTTGGAAGGGAGTCCCCCACTGCTTTTAGCCCTTCCCCAGCACCCCCATTCACCAAGTCTATCTAAATCACGGGCTTTTTACGAACCAAAACAGTCTAAGCAATTATCCCCATCGTTCTTACTAAATGTCATGAATATTCTGCCGGAGTAATGGATGGGGATACACGCTTTGATCATGTTATCGCCACAAAAACCTCGAATCTGAAAATGTCATAACATTTTGTGGAATATCATTGAAGGCTTGGCTGTTCGATCGTGATCGTTAGAGAAAAACGGCAGGGATCACCGAGCAGGTCTGCCTCAGACATATGATACTATAAGTAGCCTAGTATGTACTGTTAGACGTATGGGCTAATGGTATCAATGAGAGAACGGTACCTGCGTTTGTCCAGAAACAAGCCTACCGAAATCTCGTCACGAATTGTCTAGCCATTCTGTCAATTGCGATTTACCCACTACTCGCATGAACTATGCTGTTGAACAAAAATAGCGCCGCGACCAGCACTACGCCTGGCTTAGGCATGGGTTACGACCCCTTTATGCTCGCTACCCCAGCTGACAATCAATGATGATGGCACTGCAACATTTGGCTCTTGGTGCCTGCTCCCTTCTTCACCACATGCGGTGACGAAGAAACAAGTAAGCAAGCGCTAAGATCACTGATTACCGCCGTGTGGTACCACAACCTCTCTCAAAAAACGGTAACCAAAGATAACATTCTGACTCAAATCTGAGACCTTTCCCCTCTTGATGAACTTGCCTCCTTTATCAGAAATGACTATGAGAGCTCCAGCTGACAACGTGAAGGAAGATGGTATCGCAACATTTGGTTCTTACTGCTCGCTCCCTTCTTTACCACATGCCCGTGACGAAGAAACGATAAGCAAGCGAATTACCTCAGGATGATACCATAACCTTGAATAAACAGTAACCAAAGACAGCCTTCAGTGACTCAAACCTGAGACCTTTCCCCTTTCGATGAACTTGCCTCCCGCTTGCCGTCAATATCTTCGACCGCCTCCTGCTGATGACCATCAATCAGTGAGCCAGATGTAGAAGACGTGCTGGCTGTATTGAATGAACAAGTATGAGATACGGCTCCCTAACTTCATCACGCTGGCCAAGTAGCGAATCAGTCCTTGGAGGAAGTGTAATGATCATAATCTCTAGGCTTGCTCCCTCGTTAGGTAGTCCCTGGGTGGCAGGAGTCGTTCGTTTCTCCACGCAAGTGCATGGCCTTCAGTAAATGTTTACTGTATACTAGCGACACAACCTCATCTGCGGTACATATCTTTGAAGACGTTGGAGCCACTTTCACCATTCATTGATGTCGAATCTGGCTTACCATGATGGCTATGGGGTTTGATTAAATGCCATCATCCAACCTCCTCGGTTGTAGGTCATAGCCTCAGTAATAGTTCAATGCTCATCTCCTGGCGGCGATTATAGAACCGTACGTCTTGGTACTTCATGCAGAAAATTTATTTTTTTGGAAAGTCATAGCTTGACTGGTAGTCATAGCTTGACTGGTAGAGAAGCCAATATTTCACGAAGAATAGCAGCTAGAATGCTGTAACTTGGTACGAATATGTATGTAAAAACTCTCCATACGTTTGCCAAATTTTAGCTCTATTGCACTTCAAATATGGCCGCCAGTCGTCCATCTTGAAAAGTGTACCTTGGCTCAAAACATATGAACAAACGAACAAACGACAAAGTTCTAACCTGGTATGATGTTTCCCTGAACATGCTGACCAAATCAATCAATCAACCAATTCGTTCTTCTGGTACATTCACCCAGGTGAGCACATGGTCCATGGACCATTTCATTTTTGGAAAGTCATAGCTTGACTGGTAGAGCAATCTTGCCGACATTTGTTGTCCAGCAGATGCAGACTGGCATGTTTCTGCAGGTTCGTTCTTTGCCTGTTTCTCTGTACATGCATGTACTTCAGAAAGAAATGGCTACAGCAGATCGAATCTCATCCTAAAGTCTAACGTCCCACATCCCATCCAGACCCTCTCGCACATGATGTTTTTCACATTATTCAAGTATAATCGGCACTAAAGATGTTCTCAATCGGAAATTTTATCAGCGATAAGCCGTTGTTTGCTGAGATCACATTTGTCAAATACGCTTGTTTAGCTTCCAATATCAGGCTAATGAGGTTTGCCTTTAAGTTAGTTATGACCTGACGGAAGTAACGGTGGAAGGGACCCATCAGTTTCTCCAACGTGCGGCAAACTTTCGGAAGATTTATGCGATTTTGTCTGAATCTGCGTGCATAATGTGCTATATTTAGGTTGTCAAACATATTAGCTGCGTTTACCGGAAAAACAAATGGACAGCTCAGGGCTACTGTTTTAACGACCGTATTAATGGATGGGTATGTTGATGATCGAAGTATGTCAATAGATTTGTAGGGATCAGGTCAAACAGGTCAAAGCACGGAACAGCGGCACTAGGCCTAGGTCATGATGTCCCTGAGGGCGATAAAATGACTGGTTGACGGCTGGGATATTTTTCTGTGCACATGTCATCCTCTCCTGGTGCCGTGTTGGTCAGCAAACCCCGCGCCATACAAGATGTTGTTGGCTGTACTGATTGAGAAACTGCAAAGTTCTCCTGCGACGAGTGAATGCTACATGATATTCCCCCGTAACACCAGGCGGCATACCATTCGTCGATGAAGGCTGAGCTAGTTTCCTTCTCGTCTTGTTGGCATATCGTCGCTGTTCACCAGATGAGTGCTGGGTTGCTGCTGGTCACCGATAGAAGTGGCTGTTGTCGCTGTATTCGACTGGTGGCTTCTTTGCCCATCTATTATGTGCAGGTGCATTATGTGATGAAATGGTGGTAACGCTGGACTTGGACAGAGGGAGACTTGCTAAAGGCTGAGGAAAAGGTGAGATGACACGGACGGAGGTTTGGAATATGGTTCCCCTTGCCATGCACTCACTTGTCTGTCTGTCATCGGTTTGAAACATGGGCTGTGGATCACCTAGGGCTTGGACACGCCGTCAATGACTGCTGCTGCTACTCTGGTGAGAATGAGTTTCATGATAGTTAGGGATGGAGGTTTGTAACTCGGTTCCCCTCCCCTTGCCCGCCATCGGACTGTTCTTGTAGTCCTGGCCTCTCGATCCCCTTCGGGACACCATCGGTGACTGCTATACTCTGGTGAGAATGTTGCTTGCAGGAACTTGGTTCCCCTTGCCGTGCACCCACTTGTCCGTCATCGGATTGTACGCTTGGGAACTTGATCGCTTTGGAGACGCTGTCGACTGCTGCAACTCTGGTGAGAATGATGGTAGTTTGAAGACAACGTCTTTGTGTTTTTACAAACACGGATGGTGTTGTCCATTCCGTCCACGACCACAGACGCTTGTTCTTCCTGCACTAGCACTGCAATGCTCGAACCATTAGCCTGTTGGTTCTTTCCCCTCCTCCACGCACTACGCCACGTTCCGACTTGTTTGCAAACACGGATGAAAAATGCCCTCGCTGAGTTTTATCTGAGATGTTAGTCATGTTTATAGTAAAACCAGAAGGAGACGTTGTAAGGCTAAGAATGCTGATCCATTCACTAAAAGCCTACTCACCAGTAACTACTTGACTTGGTAAATATTTCGCTAATGATCGGTCCTGGGTATTTCAGTTCGGGAAAGTTCCGAATTTGGAAACGTTTCTGATTTTGGAAGCCCAGCGATTCCGATATTGGAAACGTTTCCTTTTTCGGAAGCGGTTTTCGATTCCGATATCGGAATCTTTGTAGGCCTTCTTGCACGTTAGGCCCAATCGGGATATGAAAAGCAAAAATCGGGAAGTGTTTTTTTCCACTAACAGATGGCAGCACCTGTGACCTTGTATTTCACGGCGTGAAATCTGAATTGCTGGCGTAAGTTGGCTGCAATCATCGATAATCATCCATTATCATCATCAAAAGGCTCAGTTCCGCCAGAATCTCTATCTCTTGGCTTCCAAATTCGGAAACGTTCCCGCTACATTGGAATCGAAAATAGCTTCCAAAAAAAGAAACGTTTCCAAAGTCGGAAACGCTTCCAATTTTGGAACTTTCCCGAACTGATTTACCATTTCTCAGCTGTTGCCTCAATAGGTCGTAGTACTGCATCACATGCCTGGGATAGTGTGGAGTAACGATCGCTCAACTTCTGATAGCAGCAAGCTGCTTACGAGCTGTTTTTCTTTGCGAATGTTCAGCAGGTTTCTTGATCCAGACTCGTTCACTATATTCCGATTGAATTCAGGGTTACAATACCTCTGGTAAGTCTGAAGTAACAGTAAAAGTAAAAGTAACATCGCGGGACAGACACTGTCTGTTGACGCCTTGAAGTGATCATTTCCCAGTATTTACAATACCGTGACGTAAATTGTATGCTCCCCGCCATGAACATCCACCAGGGGGCGAAAGCTTTGAATGATCGCACTGTGCGCAGCAATACTTGTAAGATAAGCCAAGGGCTACCCACCAAGTCTCAGAAACCATCGGGCCTACTCAGCTACCATCACTTCACGGTTTTATTGGCACCCAGCAAATTACGAGCATCTCAAGCTGTCACCGACTTTCATCATTCCTCACTTATTTGGCGCCCAATGGCGAATTTACATTTAATCCAAGAGAATTTGAAGGATCAACATCCTAGTTCGTTGAGTGTGTTGTTATAAATCTGATTCCAGTCGCGCCGTTGGTCAACACTCTTTCCCACCCGTGACGGTTATTTGCTGATTCTGTGTTCTCAACCGATCGTCCCAAATACATGTCCATACTGTTTTCAACGAGAACCATCTCGTAACCTCTGTATTGATGTTCGGACGCTGAACTGATGTACCATCTTTGAAACACCCGTGAGGTATTCCCCTTTTCAGATTCTGAATATATCTTCATTCTGCTATCTCTCCTTTCGTAACTGATCCACGTGTAATCGGATGATCAAGTTGCTCGAATACTAGATTCCTGTCAACAGCAATCATGTTTACGCTTTGGAAAAGGTTTGGTTTCGTTTTCAAAACGTCTAATCGCCCACGGCAGGCGATATCGTCTCCCACAGCGCATCGTATAAGTTATGATCTACATTGTGATGTTTTTTGTCCGATTATATTGGACGGATGGTATTATATCTGAAGGGAGCAGTATAAACAACGTATCCCTCACCATTTCTCCTGTCTATTCCCTCCCTGGGAACTTGGCCTACCAACCCTGTACACATCCCTGACAAATGCAGTCAGTTTCTTGCCAAGTTGAGATGGGGTTAAAATGGGATAAGACAATTGGAAACCTTTAAGCTTAGGTTCAGTCGTGCTGTTTTTGCCGTGGTTCCAGTCTTATGCTTGACGTCAGGTTGAGCATTTCATCTGAACATGTAGGTGTCTTGGCTTTCTTCGACCTCTTCTGACATGTCTGACGAAAGAAACCGACCATATGCCGGCAGATCAAGGAAGATTCCTTATATTATACCCCTGATAGAAGCGGTTACGTCTCGCCTGCCACAATGATTTGTCGACTTTCACCCTGGCTTCTCAGCTCGTCATGGTCGCAGCCTAAAAGATTACTTGCCTAACAAGCGTTTCGTTACTGGTCCGGACTTCTGGATGCATACCTTCATTAGTTTTTATCTTCCATCCCTAAAGCTCTTTGGAAAGATAATGAACCAGTCAAAAGGCGGGGTTTGAAAGAAACGCCTCGTCTACTGAGACCTATGGTTGAAGAAAGCCTACGGCAAAACAAGAACGCGTAATACGGCTTGTTGAAACAGGATCGTAATAGCAGCTTTCAGACGGTGATTATGGCTTATGATGTTGTGATGACCGACAGATCCTTAGGCACTAGCTTCCCAGGCACGTGGAAACTCTCTTTCTCGTCCACAACCAGGGACTTGGTACCTGGTCACATCATTCCCCGTAGCACAGGTTGATGGGGATCTAAAGTGATCCTCACCTCTAGTCCTGAGAACTCTCCGTCTTCCTCGTTTGTCTCTGGTTCTTGGTCGCCATCTCAGCACATCTTCCTGAGAATGTCAATGAGAAATTCGGATACCTGAATGTTGTTTCACGTTCCAAGCACCTTTAACCTGGAGGAGTTATTTCTTTCATTGGTTTTAGTTGTTGATCCTGTCTAGGCCTAGGTGTGTGGGATGTGTAGGCATTGTGTCTGGTAGCGATCCACTTGTCTGATCTATAGTGATATACAGGCATACTAGGGATACCAGTAACATATCGTTTACCCCATCAAAACAACGCTGCGAATTCTATTGTTATTGGTAGCACCAATAGGTCTNGAACACAGATATCATTGATTTGAATCGTTTCATCGACGTATTCATCGACGTAACTTCAACAATGTCTGGGGGGGGGGGCAAAATGCGCAACCCAACAGAGCGACGTTACGTTGTTGAAACGATGAATAGACGGCCATGTCGTCTTTGTGGGGAAGAACGTCGTTCTGTGACAATGGTAACCTCTTATCCCAAGATTAGAAAAGTAAAAAAATAAATAGTAAGTGCGATTCAAGCAACAACATGAACTATTTGTGAGATTCTATCTTGAGTGCAATTTGGAAAAATAAGACTGTGTGGGTGCAGTTTGGTTGTGCCAGGATTATATGTTCTCTTCTCTCATACAGTGCATTCAGTGAGAATTGGTCTAACTTGATACGGTAAATACATAGCATTACTATAAATGATGGATTGGAAATATTTAAGAATTTTTTTTTGTAAGACGAACTGAATGAACTTGGTGAACTCAACCTAAAGTGTCCTGGCAGAGAATGTATGGAACCGTCGGTGTGAAGAGAGCGTGAAAAGGTGGTCACCCTCGATTTAAAATAGAAGTTCTACCACCGTCTCCTTTCTTCTCACGATTCATTTTTTTGCTGATAAATTACTACGAGTATGATCTTTTGCATTTGGTGAGGTTTGGTTTCTCCATGAAACACCTGTTTCGATCATTGCTCTGTTTCGGCAGCCCAGAATACATGTAGACCGAGGCCGATAGTCGCTAACGTGGGTTACTGCTCCACTCAGCTTGGTATGAGGCCGAGAGTAGGCCGATGCCTATAGTAGCTAACCTAGGTTCCTGCTCCACTCAGCTTGGTAGAGGCCGCGAATAGGCTGAGGCCGATAGTAGCTGACGTTGGTAACTGCTCCACTCAGCTTGGTAGAGGCCGCGAATAGGCCGAGGCCGATAGTAGCGTATGTTACTGCTCCACTCAGCTTGGTAAGAGGCAGGCATGAAACCTATCAACTGTTACGTTACACCCAGCTCTCCTAATGCCTTGATCAGATCGACTGGTCACTTCTTTCTGTCGGCGACACGAGTGACATAAAGCCCTCTGATACCTGGGGAATCCTAAAGACATCTTATTAGATTCCAGCCAAGGCTTTCGGCTCCTCTACCCTGGCATTATTCGCTCTGACAAGATTACTGTACACTTAAATGAACTGCCGAGATCCTCGCTTTGAAGTTCGAGATTGTCTTCTTGTGATATTTCGAGGAGCTCTTCACCTCGCTCATCGTTTGGCTGCAGAGAAGACACCAGCTTCTGATGTTGTCCCGGTTGGCTGGGTCCATTTGTAGGTGGATGAGGGAAGGAGTTGTCTCTTAATGGTGTACTTTGCTAAATCAGGTCAAGGTGGCGAAGCCGTACTGGTGAAGCCGTATGCCCTTGCTACGCAATGGAATCGTCCATGAGACCCTGCTTTCGAGAAGAAGGGCCGGGCAGGATGGCTTGACTCGTATGTGCGCTCTCCAGTAGAAAAGTGATTGATTGAATCTCGTCTTAACTAAACAAAGCAAGCTCCTTACCTCAGCTTGCAAGACGCTGGAGGAGTCGGCGACTTTGGTGCTGTTCGTTAAAGCGTTGGAGAGAGAAAGCATTCTAATCAAAAGAACTTGCCGTGTTTGGTTTGCCGCCAGGGCCTTCTCTGTCTAAGCCAGTTAGGTCTTGTCTTTATACTGGCATAGATTCGCTGAAAGCCGGAAATAACGGAGACTGGATAAAAAGAGACAGAGCTACGTTGTTTGCGTTGTTGACATGAGAATGAGTAGAAGGCATGAACATCTCTGTAGATAAGAGTGTAGCATAACACACTCTACAAATACAAAGGTATGTTAGTTGCGAGTTGGAAGTCGGCCCACTTTTGGCCAGGTCATGTCCGAATCTGTCTCTTGAATTTGCTGGTCCATGGCCAGGGTCAGTCCTAGCTGGGCTCGACTGACCCTTGCGTAGGCATTGAGGTTCACCACTTGTTTTCCCTCCGCGCCATAAGGGGATCCGTGATTATGAGCGCGAGAGATGACAGCTCTCGTACGATCAAACTATTGGTACGATGCATTAGGCTGAAAGAAACTCTGTCTCATAGTTTTGACCACTGTTAACCGTTGTTGTTCTTCTACAAGAACGCCCTCAAAGCGGACGTCTGCAGCTGACATCCAATACAATGGAAGCAACTGTTTGTAACATGAGGTGTGGGTTGTTATGTCACCGGCAGACCAAACGAGACAACTTGTGGTGTCGTTTGCATGGGGATAGCTCGGTTACGACCGCCAACCGTCTCCATGTCATCTAGGTAGAGCAAAGGTTGAGTAAGTCTGCAGTAGTTGACATCAGCAGCTTCTGTTTGCACTTTTGAAGAAATATGTTGGTAGAACGGCAGCATAGCATGAGGTAGAGGATTATAAATTTGTTAGATTGCTAGAACAAGAGTCTTAATTGGTTGATGCAAAGTGGAAGGTATCTGTGGTTGCTGGAACATTCTCGCACAAACCAAAACACTCCGCATTCGGCTCAGGTAACGGCGTGAAAGGGATGCTCTGTGACTGTTTGTGAACAGACCTATGCTGTGCATACCGATTTATGGAGGGTAGCTGTTGGAGACGGATGGGAAAGGGCTCCGTCCGGATACCGCTCGTGCATATTCCATGGAGGCAATCACCCAAGCAGAGCCGAAATTTTGTTTTATGCTGATCAGAAGCAAATGGTGACGAGACCTTTCAAGGCTTACCGGGGCATTTCCTTGGCGTCCATCTGATACAGATGCATGTGGCTTTTCGAAGCAAAAAAAGTACCATTGCTGAGGTTGAATCTGCAAGGAAATCACATCTGTCGCTTGGATTTCCCCTTTAGGCGGCGTGAGGTGGCCCAAATCGCCACTTAGTGGAGTTGACGGTCAGTTAATAGTTCATATCACTCGACTGCGTATTCTCTGTGCATGCTGGTCTCCTTTACGAGACTTAAAGGGGCAATTCGACGGCAAAATTGTAGTCTTCTTGGAATTACACATGAACACGTTGTAGGAATGGATCGTCCGGTTTGGAAAGCCTTATAATTCCCCACCGTTTTTGTTCGGCCCGCTGATTTGCCGGCTCGTTGCGCTGACGAAGGGACAGACGCTACAGGTGGGCCTCTCGTGAAGAGCCAAATGCGGTTAAGCGTCGAGGACCGAGGATAACACGCTTGATTCATTAAGATTTCATTCAGTTAGTGTTTGAGATTTGTCGGGTTGAGATCCCAAGCAGATTTTGTCTTTGTTCTACATACTCTGTGGATTACTAGAGCAATATTGGATATTTTCTCTTTGTTTACCACGGAATACCTGCGTCTTTAGGGAGGATATTTTATGATCTAATACAGGCATATTTCAGATAAAGGTAGGTTCTGTATAGTTTATTAAGCGATAAGGCTGTTTCGGTTGCTTTGACCAATGTTGCACCATCCAGGGTCCTACTTGCACCGAGCGAGTATGTATAGTCTCATTCTACCTGGCCAAAATTTCACACTCGTAGTTGCTAAAAGAGTACGGCTGCCGTGACGTATCTCCAGACAGTTTGTTGCTGAAAAGGCACGTTAGACAGTTGGAACTGACGTGACTTTACTACCTGTGTGCACTTCACTTGTACTTGTGTACTTGTAATCGACAGAAGTTTGCTTGTCCGGCTCTTTCCTCGATGTTGCAGTGGACGAACTACATCACTCACTGGCACAATGATAAGAGCAGCGAATGGCATCATTACTACAGCAGTAAACAGTTGGCAGTGACAAATATTTTCAGGGTGTTTGATGCTGTTGACCAATTGAACTGTGCTGAATTGAGAGCTGTGGCCAGTGGGGTAACTCTCCCACCAAATCTAAAAACACGTATTACTTCTGGGTCACTATTGAAATGACTTTAACAAATCGCTCTTGGACTTAACACGCACGACGAACACCAAAAAAGGGTTGCCAGCGTTTTATTCTGCAAGATCTAGGCATATTTGGACAAATTCTTTCACTCTAAGCTTCTTATCTGAGATTTCTGTGGGTATACACTTATCACACTCTTTGCGTACAGTGATTTAACACGGAAAAATTCAATCATTACACTTTTTAAAAACTTTCTAACATCCATTTTAATGCCACAGTCCCGAAAGCAGCTTAGATTTCAAAGCGATATCTCTCGACCTGTCTCTCGAGTAGTGTGACCCTGTCAACCCCAGCGTGCAGTAAGCACAGTTCCTTAGCCCCTTTATGCCGCCAGTCAACCTCAATGATCTACTCTCCTCTGAAGCCTTGTATTAGCCTTCTGTTCACAGGGAATACATGTATGTAAGGTGTGCAGTGTTTTAAGATCAATCCTTGGCAAATGCTTCATTCACAGCCAAAAAGCTTCTTATAATTACATTATCATGAAAGCACCCTCGGCTCTAATAAAGCTGTGCTGGGTATGTTCAGATTTTGTTAATACTCTTCAAAATAGTTCGCTTCATTTAGAAATAACACGCTATCTGCCTTGTTCGGAACCAGGACCTGAGAACCAGCCCTCTGGTTTCTCAACAACAATAGCAACAACAAAAAACCTCGGTGTTTCCACCATTTACACCATTTTGTCATTTATGTCTCCATGGAAGCAAAGAATATTTCCACATATCCTGAACCAAGCTGGGAAAAGGATGTTGTCAGAATACTGTATTGTTATGGCTTCAGACATCCTATTCTTGAAGGATGCGTCGCCAACCTTTGCCAGACCTAAAGATGTTGTGATGGATGGCACATTGATTTCGATATGTCATGTATGTTCTTGGACTTCCATTCCATTCCGTCAAGGTTTGGAAGTCGGTAGCATCAAGTTTGGATGACTCCCTGCTGCTCGTAGAAATGCTTCGAAATGCGCAAGAACACAGAATGTTGAAAGCTTGAGTACGAGTACGAGCGTAGTTGAACATACCATGGAGGTATAAAATAATATAATATTTTATACCTCCATGAACATACTGGCCCCCATGGCGAGAACCAACCAACCTAGGAAGGACAACAGAATGGGGCAGTTGGAGCTATATGAGCGTTTTTGTCACAAAATACAGATCAAAACATTTACCAAAACGTCAACCCTTTTTTCCATTGCTGAATATAAATTGGTAGGCTAATGTCTCCATTAAGCTGCTTTTCTTTCGGCTAATAATGCCTTATTACCCCTAGGCCCTGTTGGTGGCCAAACTTTCCCAGACAATTGACCGTGTATTTCCGTGGGTTTAATGAAAGGATCTGTTGGTTTGTTTCCTTGCCATGCCATGTCATGTGGGGTATGATTAGCTAGGGTATTGCCCTTCAGCTGTGAA
>NMRB01000260.1:267970-289482 GCA_002633025.1 Notospermus geniculatus | reverse complement strand
GGGGGCAGCCATTGCTGTTGTTGTAGACTAGTCGTGCTACGTCATAATGCAACTGTCCCATATAAAATGCTTTCCGACGAGTGACCAGTCTGCCGTGGTTGTCAAGGACGCTGACAGTGAACCAATCAGAAAATGTTTCATGTATTTCGTTAGTTACGCAAACGCCCTCTAGTGGTAAATCGGCGGGGATCGGGCCATTGTAAGCAGTGTCTATGAACGATAGGTATGAGTGAGAAGACACTGCGAAAGGAGTGTACACACCCCAGGACCTTTGCCGAATCCTTCATACAAATGATACAAATTACTCTAACCCGCCCAATTACTCGGTAATGGACGGATCTAATGTCTGACTATTAGCAGCAGTCATTATCAATCCTGGGGCAAATTCTTTGTGGTTAAAAATGTCATCACATAAAGTGACATGTCTACAAACAGTTGCCGCTTCAATTACTCCGAGTCGGTAATTTAACTTTAATATTAGAAGTTTTAGTAATGCATAAAATTCAACACACGTCAAGTGAATGTATAGCAGTATTGTGCGGTTGTCGGCCATTGGAAGCCGTGGGACTGCACAAAATCTGCCTCAAAGAAAGCAGCCCCTAGGCCATACTCCCGATCACCGTCAACCCGAAAAAGACCCCGATATCGCCTCAACACGTTCCAAGAGAACTCTTAAGGGCAATGCATTTTATTGACCGTCATAGACTGAGTGCTTCGGTATACATGGAGGTACTCCATGCTCTAACAAGACGAAATCGGCAGGTCTTTTAGAAAATGGAGACCTTTCCTGCCGACAGAGGCCGCCACCAGTTAGCGGTCCTAGGACGTCACGGGATTTGACGTCACAGAGAAGAAATGCACCCCATGACGTCATTCATAATGACGTGTACGCCATTGCTTACATCTGTGACGTCAAATGTTGTGACGTTCTCGGACCGCTAAAGCCCGCCGCACACGAGAGAAATTAGCTGAGCAAAATGTCATTCGAGGCATTTGACTCAGTCAAAAAACTCTCGTGTGCGGCGGAGGATTTTGGACGGTATACTTCCACGGTGAGGTACGGTCACGTCACGGCGACGTGCCATGAAATGCCGTCATGTGATTTCTACGCATGCTCTGTAGCAAAATGACGCGAGTCAAATGACTCAGTCCCGCCGCACACGGTGAGGTTTTTTCCTCTCTTGCCAAAAAATATCAAACACGTTGAATATTTTGCTCAGTGGCAGTTGAGGTAAAAAACTCGCAAGAAATCCGCCGCACACGAGAGGTTTTTGACTGAGTCAAATGCCTCGAATGACATTTTGCTCAGCTAATTTCTCTCGTGTGCGGCGGGCTTAAGAGGCGGCCTCTAACGGCAGTGAAGTCTCCCGTTATGGATGTCGTCATGACGTGCACTTCTCTGTGACGTCAAATTCCATGACGTCCTCGGACTGCTAACTGGTGGTGGCCTCTAACGGCTGGAAAGTCTCCCATTGTATCTCCTTATTACTGTTGTTGTCCTGCCCCTCAAGTGAGGCACTGACAGGTGCAACTGAAGGTTTACTCTACGAATGTCGTTAATACATGATGATTAGTATGAGTTAATCGTCATCCTTCCTGATCTAAATGACTCCTGGAATGGCAATTGTAAATATTTGATGAAATAGAAGACATTTGCATCAGTTCTAACCTTTCTGTGGAGTCAATGACTCATGTTGTACCTTACAAAGGAATCTTTTTTGAGATGGTGGGTTATTTATTGCGGCCATTTATATTGCGAGAAAGAAGGGAAGCATGTAAAGACACCGCAGCAAGCAGTTTGCTTCCATTCCCCTGTCCTTATATCAGTTTTTGACCCAGGACAAACACTCAAGATCCGAAGACCGAATGGACACTGGAGGGCCGCGAGCCTACCAGTGCTGCCTGGGTCCACAAAAATTACTAAAGAAAAATCAGAAATCTATGCTTCCAAAGCCCAGAATTTGAGTCACAGAAATCTAATGGCCTGTGATTACTGTTTTATATGTGTGGTTCAGATCTATCAAACCACGTAAATCTTTCGTTATCAAAACCGTTTGCACAAACACGGCCAAATCGAACAATGTGATTATCATCTAGTGTCTTCGTATCCAAGGTGATTTATTATAGATTTCACAAGTCAAAATTGTACATGAATGTAATGTTAAACCAATAATTGTAGTCCGTTTTTCCTGCCCTGACCTAACCAATGATCTAAACAGCGCCATGACATGCTCGCCGCGGTTTATGGTACTAGACGCTAAATCACCATCCGAGCTAGTCACGTGACACACGCTGGCGGCAGAAATCGATAATTTCATTGACTCGCCAGTGTTACAAACGGGCCGATGGCTCGAGAAGTGGATGGCATCTTTCCTTCACAAGTTGGCGAAAATTTCACCAAATCGATGCAGTTTTGGGGTCTCCATTTAACACCAATTGTGTCATAAGAACAAGAGCAACAATCATGCTGTCTTAGTTTGCCTTGCTCTACGATTTCCTTTGCATACTGTGGCCTGGGACCCGTTCACGAAGCTCCAATAACTTACGGGAATGTGCAAACTATTGTCCATTTGTGGGAAACCTATTGTTCACTATCACTCTGACAAAGGACTTGCGTAGTCCTTAAAGTTACGGTGGCTTTGTGAATAAGGTCCCTGTTTCTTTGAGTCGAAGATGGGTCGCACTATCGAAGGTGTGGGGCATACGACTGTGAATTTCTGGATCGACGATACGGGCCGCTCTCTCTACCAGTTGTTACCCCTTCGACTGAAGGGTAGCAACGGAGCCACGCCTCAGTCTGTTTCTGCAAGTGCTTCTAATCTAAACTCCCTTGGTGGCGCATTCAATTGACCGTGCAGTCTACGGTCAGCACCCACCTACAGGCTGCCCGAACACTGTTGCTCTTTCTGCCAACTTGCTACCCCTACCCATTCAATATCCCTCATGTCGCGAGGCATCGAGATTCCCATCGCCTCAGGCCTTGGGTTCGAACCCACGACTCCCATCCAGCTTCTCTTGAAGAGGGATATTCTGTTCAGTGCCAAGACATTTCCAGTAAATGGACAATTCAGTGTGAACCTCCCATCTCCCTGCTCTTCCATCAGTCTGCTTGGTGAACCGGCAAGGAATCGTACTCGCCCACGTGGTATATTTTGGCTACTCTTCTTTCCACGCATTCTCTTCACGTTAACATTAAACAGCTGAGAATGTTCCGTTGGCCCCAAACCTTGTAACTTGCGTAACAGGTACTCCTGATCCTGAGCTTGCATGTATGGTGCAGGTTAAAGCTCGTCAGTACACCACCTCAGGCAGTTAATTCCTTTTTTTTCGTTCATCTGGCGTAGTGTGGAATTCGCATAACTAGTTTGGTATATCGCCTGGCATTTCGCACTGGTTTGAAACGCTTAAGCGGGTAATCAACTCATTCCTTGCCTGTGTGAGGCAGTGCAATCATTTGTAGCCACTTGGGCGGAAGGTAGTGCAAATCTCTTGTAAAGTACGAAAGCAACTTGGTAAACCCAAGCACGAACTCAGGAGCCGGCTTTTTCTTCCTTTGTTTTGGTAGTTGGGTTTCATTAGCTGGGTGAGAGAGTCGCCGGTGAAAGTGATATGGCACCCAAATGGAAAGTGAGATGTTATCTCTTGGATGTAAAGGGATTGAAAAACCAGCTGATGACCAACATGATTCTGACCGGGCAGAGACAGCACTCACTGCCACTGACATTTTCAAGCGACCGCTCCCTTTGTGGAGGTTCTTTGGCTACACCCAGGCCTTCAATAGACTCACCAGATTCCTTCGTGGCAAGTTAAATTCAGGGCCGACAGTCACTGCGCGGAATTATCTACTCCTCAATTTCCCCATACAAAAGGTGCATAAAAGAACTTCCAACAAATAACAGATACCCAACACAGCGCAAAAAACGACACACAAAATGGTAGTAAAAGTAAACGTCGTCTCCGAATTTCGCAAATTTTCGACCCCAACCAGGGTCTTCCTCAGGCACTTTCTAGTGGAGATCCTAATGGGAAGTGCCTGTGAGGAAAACCCCGATTGGGGTGGAAAATTTGCAAAATTCGGAGACGACTTTACTTTTACTATCTCCATGCACATCCAACAAATAACAAACCAAACAAGAAACGAGGCAACATGTTTTCATCTCAACACAATGCGAGAATAAGATACGTCTTCGTTTGTGAACGTCCCAGGGGAATTGAACCATAGACAAGGAACCGTATCGAGGTTACCAGGGTGATCTCTGTCGGAGCGCTAGGATGATACGACATGAGAACTCGATGTTATAATACCATCTAGCATCGCATTACCAATGTGGAATGACTCAACTCGTTCTTGTCAAAGGTTTTAAAAAATAACTCTGTTGATTTTGAATATGATACAAGATACTTGTTCCAGAGACGGCAGTCAAGAGTTGCTTGATTCATTTGTAACAGCTTTGGCAACCTGAGATGATGTTCGGTAAAGTTACACATATAAACTCGGTGTTAGATCTTTCATTTGCCTTGCCATAGATACTCAGATACTGGAGCCTATTGCCTCACACCTCACCCGACAAACATAAGGTGTGCTAACCCTGGACCTATCAGAAGGTTGGCCCCTCATGGCCGCACTGTTGGCCAGGATTAATATTCTGTTTCTCTAACGACTTTCCTGCCGCTAGAGGCCACCACCAGTTAGTGGTCCTAGAACGTCATGGAATGTGACGTCACAGATAAGTGCACGCCATGACGTCATCCATAATGACGTAGACGCCATGGCTTACGTCTGTGACGTCAAATTTGTGACGTTCTAGGCCCGCTAACAGGCGGCCTCTAACGGCAGTAAAGTCTCCCGTTGGGGGATCAAAGCCAAATTTAGCAAGCCTATTTCCAAAGAGAAGTATGAATCCTTGGTCGGGGTTTAATGACAGAAGAATCGGTTTATGGATCGAGCCCCCTCCCTTGTCTCCATTTACATGAGCTGTATCATGAATCGATGAAGGTTAAAATGAGACATACACAAGTTCCTATGAATCATAATAAAGTATATAAGGCGAGTTCTTTTTCTCTAAAACAGACGATAAAAAGTCCGACCTAATGGATTCTTCGTTCGATTCATCTCCCCATCCAGTATATGGATTGAATTGCTTTGATGATCCTGTACAACATTGTCTTTATCACAATGCATTAGTATCTTCACTTGTTTGACTGATAATGGCTTCCCTGATCCTAGCTATTGTGGGAAATAAAAGACTGATGCACCAGGGGATGCGGTTGCTAGAGTACTTCGGATGCATCTCACTCTCCATCACTGTGTTTGTTTAACATCAGCATCCCTGGCAACTTCACCAGGGTAACCAGGCCTCCCATACATTTCACGTCCCAGCACCTCCTACTATTTTATTATTCTGATAGGTTAGTTGCCAGGAGATACGAAGAGCTACAGATTCTGACGAGAAAACAAATTGTTAGTTCCCCAGGGCCGTTTCCTATCTAACAGCCTACTCAGTATTTCGTTCTCTGCTTTATTTTATGGTCGTCGACGACCTCTTGTAGCTGGTTAAAGATACATGGACTGCCGAAACAAGCATGACTTGTGATCTTCCAGCCCAAGATTACTCCACGTTCGGAAACCCCTCGTAGTCCAAAGCAAGCTCGACCGGCCTCAGCCAAAACGACTTCCATCTTCTTTTAGCTGGTAAAAGACACTGCCGGAACAATCACTTGATCGTTCAGCCCAAGACACTTCAGGCTCGGGAACCCCTCTGACACAAGCAGGACCGGCGTCAGCCAAGACAACTTTCATCTTCTTGTTTTCAAGACAGTACCTTGACTTATTTTACGGTCATGCCGTCGTCTATCTCTTGTAGCTGGTCAAAGATCTTGCCAAAACAATCATGTGATCATTCAGCCCAAGATGCTTCAGCTTCAAGAACACCTCAACCGGCCTCAGCCAAGTCAATAAGGTCATTATGGTCGCACGCCATCGCCTACTTACTAGGTGTTGGTCCTGGCGACAACCTGCGTTGGACAATAAAAATATGCCATCTTAATAATTCTTTGTTCCAGTCTTATTGTTAGGTGAGAAGCAAGAAATTTTCATTTCTCCCTTGAAGGGGACGTCGGCAGTTGCTAAGGCTCCTTATTCCCTCTCCAATTCATTCCTTTCTTCTCATTGCAGTGAATGACATTCCAGAGAACCGGCGACCCTCAGACGTCAGTCACGGTGAGCAGTCCAAACCCCTACAACGACAGCAATACGCATGCTCGGCTGATAACGTCCAGTTTAGCTCCTCAGAGGATGTGAGTGGTCGGCCACTGGAGCAACCATCACGCAGCTGTGGTAACCTACGCGGTGGATACAGGGAGGGGGAGACGGTACAAAGGTATGGAGGTCCGTCAAGGACGCATCTTAGTCCAGATGACGCCTTTAACTACTACAGTACGGATGAATACAAGAGTACAGAAAGTTTAAACTGTGATGATGAGGAATGTATAGATGGTGGTTTCAGACACCGATCAAAATCGCAACCTGGGGAAGAAGCTGACGAAAATAAGATAGAAACGTTTAATATGAGTTATAGAGCGAAGGCGTTGAGTAGCGGTGACGTGTCTGCTTACGATGAGGTGACCAAGTCTCCTCGGAGCCAGCGACGGAGAGGGACGACGGGGACGGAGCCGTATAACTCTGTGACCGTCTCGTCGAAGATGAACGGGAGTGAGTTGAAGAAAGGAATGAGTGCCGAGGAGACCAGGGCCAGTGAGTTTGACATCATCGGTCAGACGAACAGTGCACGGTACCCCTGGCAGAGGGATATTGGGATACAGTGTACATTCTGTGGAAGTGCGGACGGCGTGATTGGAAATGGTCATGCGGTGTCGGTGTCATCTCACGATTCGTTCAACCACTCGGACGCGGCTTACTCCGATAACTGCAGCAGCAAACCACCGACACCTGTACCGAAACCACGCGTCCGGAAAAAACGCCGAGGAATACTTTCTCTGACTCGACCAAAGTCAATCGGCTCAACGGAGGATTTAGAGCCTGAGGAGAAGGAACAGAAGCATGAAAAGAAACCGACAAAGTTTGAAGTGAAGAGTCAGAGGCCTCATTCTGTGCATATACCCAATGAAAAATCACAGGAGTATGACAACAGTCCCTCACGAGGTACTAGATCTTTTTCTGAGACTCTGGATAAGGATAAAATGAGGAGGCGTAGGCCTATTCTGCCCGCGGACGGCGTCGAGGAGCTACTGAATGGAGGTGATGAGGAGTATGACAGGTAGGACTACTTCTTTTACATGTCTCGTTTGTTTCAGAGGAGCTGGTGAAACGTCCCGACGTTTGGATCCTCAGGGGAAAGTTGATGCAGTAGACATTTGTAATTTACTTTTGTTCGGTGACATTTGGAAGTCTTTGGTGCTTCTTGTCCTAGTAGGTTCTCAGTATCTTGAGTTCACTCGGTGCGATCAGCAACAGAACTCTCTGGTTTTTTGGAGAGGCCTCTTTAGGGCGCTACTTTTATCACACCTGTATTATATCCAGGCACACCACAATCAGAATCTGTCTCGTGATGCATCAAGGGTCATTAAACTTGCAAGGGAGCAACAGTTAACTCTTGACAATGAGTCAGACATGAACTTCCCCCTGAGGATTTTACCAGCTGGGTGAAACCTTGAGTTGTTGATTTTCTTGTTTCCAGTAAAATATTTTATGACATGACCAGAGTAAGCAGTCTTTATCAAGTATCAGAAGGTACATGTAGGTAGGCCTATCAGGCTGCAGTTTTGAGGCCTCCCAAGCCTACCGATGTCCTGCTAGTAATTTGAGGAAAGGAGCGTGACGGAATGAGGTGGTTGACTTCCTCGTGGGTATTAGTTTGGGGGTCGTCGCGCCAGCTGCATCTGGGCCCACCAGGTTTTATGTTCCGCTGTCCCCTTGATGCGCCTTGGGGGTGGGAGGGGTCGCCGCCAGTGACTTGGTATTACAGGATGCAGATGTACTTGGCAGGGCTGTCTACTGATCGGTTCCATTGAATCCGAAGGTATCGTACTTGTTCTTACTTTGACCTTCCTACCTCGGGCAACAACAAAACGAAAATGTTACTATACACGATCTTGTGTTGTGGGATGCCATGTTAGCGGAGAATACTAGTAAATCAATCTCCACCCACTCAATCAGGAGTTCTGGCCAGTATCTTCACCAAATCTTTGAACATCGGAATCGTTGTATACCTTCTTGTTGGTGATACCATGTTTCTTGCCCGCTACATGTTGTTCATTCCGAACTCTGCCCATGTTTTGTGTTGCCTCCTCTAACTGTCTACTTGTAGATGCCTGTAGCCTGCCCCCTCCTCCAGTGATCATGAATCACCTGGTGCCTGTAGCCTGCCCCCTCCTCCTGTGATCATGTATCACCTGGAGAACCAATTGCAAACACCATAATATCAAATGACTTCCAATAAAGCGTCAACAGCCTCGGCTGAATTGTAAATGGTTTTGGTCGTTGGGCAAAATTTATGACTTGGGGTCTGTTGCGGGCACAATATTGGTGCAATCTCGTTGTTCGTACGAAACGACCTCAACGAAGGAGCCACAAATGGAACAATTTGAGAACGGTCTATCTCGACGTTCCTACCGAACCCGGCATCTTTACGAAGGAGAGAAAGCCAAGATATCACCAAGGTCAAGTTGGAGAGGCAACTTTGTTTTGTTTGAAACAGAAAACCCATCCTCAAAGAAGATGTCAAGGGAAGAAAAAGTCTTTCTTAAGATATTAGCCTAGGGCCATTGGTTACTAACCAGGCACTGTAATCCGTCACTGAACAACTGAGATGTAGCACCGTTCCTGGGGGATAGTGGCCGACGTGGAGGAAGAATGAAAGAAAGCTGTGGAAAGATTAACGCCCGAGGATACAGAGTTTGGCATTCTGATATGCGTCTTAATATCCCCATCAATAATGGAATGAGTTCGTTTTTAACTGTCAGAGAGTACTAGAATGTCCGTTCATTTTGTTTTTCTCGTTGCTGCCTCAGCATGACCGGGTTACAAGCAGATTTCCCCAGGTAGGCACTCTGAGAGGTAATTACGGCTCGAATGATCTGTAAGAATTTGAATCATCAGTTCCCAGTGCTGTGTATGTTCGCACGTGAAAGGTAACGAGAAATGCCACATTGAAAGTCGAAGAGGAAACCAAGATTGCCGATAGAGAGGAAGCGTTGACGTCTTGTCAACAAATGTCTAAAGGTTATTGTCGATGGCCCGCCCTAGCCCTTTCATAGCATTTGTAAAGGTCAGGGAGTCTATTAGCCTCCTGTAAGCATTCTGGCAGACGACAATAAGGATGCAGCGGATAGATCTGCCCGTTTTGCCAGAGAAAACAAGCAGAACAAGGTGCTGTTCTTCCACAATTGATCAGCATCTTTCGTGGTTACATAAAGCACTCGTAGATGGCGATCGTCAATCGTCAATCGTGGCTTCAAGTCACCGTGCAACTGCTGAGGACACCAAAGCCGCAGATGTAACGACGGTGTTCGCGCTATCTCACAGTCGGCGCCAGTGATAACAGACTGGAGGATGCGAGGGTCGTCAACCAAAGTTCTGTCGCTTCATATGGTGACATAAATGTGTCCCTTTGGGCGGCGGCTTGATGACATGGTATGCTATCACTGGTAAACATCATCAATCTATTTTAAGTGTTTCAATAACCGAGTGATCATGTTTATAAATTAGATTAATTCCCCGATAGAACTGAGGAGGGAGAATCACGCTCCAGGCGGGTGAGGACCTTTGTTTTTCGATTAAGTGCACGGCTGGTCGATAGAGGTGGCGGTTTAGTCATTGTTTCCACGACGCTACGTCGCTCTGTTGGGTTGCGCGTTTTGACCCGACTTTGCGTCATAGGACGGCGTCAGCAATGCATTGCGTCATGATGTCGACGTCAGCAATGGCGGACACTGTTGAAATTGCCTCCCGGAAACCATAAATACTGCGTGGTGCCTGTTGCAGCTGATGGGTAAATGAAGGCACACGAGTTCCAGTAGAATTCCACCAATGGAAGATAGCATCTTACCTTTTAACATCGAAATGGCTCCGGCATCCAGTTTTTGCATTCTCCCCTGGGATTCCCCGCAGATAGGATGAAATAAAACTCAATTTCTGTCAAGCTGATTACGAGGNCCCCCCCCCAAAGCTGAGAAGATTGAATAAATGAAGCCATCACTGTTATCGAAATGTTATTCGTCGATAAACCAGGTGAACTCTCCATGTAAATACACCAAACACATAGCCACGTGGTCTTGTTGACAAATTAACTATTTAAGCCAATCTTCATTGGTCAGAATTTCTCATTAGATATGCCAGTTCCTACGTCACTATCTCATTTAATATTCATGTTCTGACGTCATTATCTCATTTGGAGGCATATGCCTCTACAGCTCCTTAGTTAATGTCTACCCTGCAGGATCTTCTCATCTCGTTGTATCCCTTGTTGTTTACATCAGAGTGCCGGACGTTTTTTACCCACCAGATGTTCAAGGATACTGTCGCACTGGCAGCGTCGACCTTTTTTTCGAGGGGCCGCAGTGACATATAAACACGACAACATCCAAAACTTCAATTACGCCAAACTCTGATAAGGTGACCAATATGTCGACCTTTCCGATTGATACCGAGCGGCTTTCCGACTAATCCCGAACTAAGCTTGCTTGATTAGAGTTTGTCGTCCATGTTGGTGAGAGGTCATTCTAATCGGGGCGCCTCATGCCTTGTAAGACATTCATAACAGACCTCATCATGCCTTGCTGATGTATCTGATTTAACATCACTTCAGGCTAACTTGGCGACGATTCGTGAACATTCTGCTTCGACTTCTGTGCGGCAAATGAGGCAAGAATGTGAATGAACTCGGGAAGCAATGGGCCAGGCTGAAGCGTAGGAAATGAGTGTCTTATAGTAATGGTGCGATGACTAGAGAGCGTTGAATGCAGAGGCGCGGAAGGCAATAATGACAAAATTATGGTGGCTCAGTAGAGAACGGATTCCATTGATAATCATTAGATACGAGAGAGAACTATGAAGAGATCGTGACGAAAAAATCCTTGTGTGCAGTGTGACAGGGTAGGGAAAAAAGAGCGTCGAAAACACGGTCGACACTTTCTGTATTACGTTTGATGAAGGATCAAGAACGTCTTCTCCCAAATTGGTTCGGGATATGTTTGAGCGAGGCCTGAAGCATCGGAATCAACTCAATGTTTATACTTCTGCAGCCAAAACGTCTACCCCTAGGTAAAAGTTATGTAAAGATTGATGACCTTTCCACATTACCTTCGAGCCCTCTTGAGCCTTTGCGAAGGTATCCTGAGGATGTCAGGGGCTCTTATCGCCCGCTCTCCTCGTCACCACTCTCGGATGCTGCGAAGGTCCATGTCTCATCTTATTTGACCGACTCGACGTGATCAGTCATACCAGTCCTGCGGTTTGGTCCGGCCAGGTGGGCTGAAGCTGTGTGAGCAGTGAGTTCAAAATAGCCTTCTGTCGCTGTTGAGGTGGAAGCCTAGGTACTTCCTTCGGAATTGTCCATTCATTGTTGATGATCGGGATCATTTTTGGCAGACTCGGCTCGGTCATCCTGTGGTTTGGTTCAGTCAGATGGGCCAAAACACTGTATAGACAGTGAGTTCAATAGCCTCTGGTCGCTGCTGAGGCACTGCCTCAGCAGCGACCGGAGGCTATTCTGCCGCAGAAGCCATTCAGGGACAAGTAGCTTGAGGTACTGCCCTTGGGACTGTCCACTCATCGCTGATGATTCGGAATGTCAATATGAGACTTCATGAAGAACGGGCGTATTATCTAAACAGTGGCGTCGGATGTGATATAAGGATGGAGTTTGTTGCGACTCCAGCGAGGTACTCTTGGTGCCTTGATTAGGAGGTACAGCATTATGCACCATTAAAAGTGAACCTCATCACACCACCCTAGGGACAGTCCGCTCACCGCTGACGACCAGGACCTGTAAAATCAATGACATTGATGAGAGATCATTTGAGGCAGATACATATGTAAACATTGGCTTCGGATGTTAGTTAGCGGATGATGGACTGGGTTGCAACTCTGTGAGTCCTGATTGGAAGGTTGTTGCATAAAGAAGCAGGATTATGTACCGCTAAATCAAACCTGAAGGCAGTATGAGAACAGGACTGGGTGAATATTGAGTTTAAGAGGAACATCTAATGGACAACATGAGCTAGTACCCAAAAAATCGTTGGTAATCAAGGGAAGTAAGAATTACTTCGTGTTATAATTGAGTGCAACTATTATCACAGGATCTATCACATCTGTTTGCATTTTTGTGGAGTTTCAAAACATTTTTGCTTAGATACTGACAAATCATATCGAATTGTTTGGGATCGAACGTGACCTTCAATAAGGAATCTACGCTGGGTCTGGAAGTGTGATCGGCACGTAAAAGTCTTGGAGTTGGACACGCTGCTTATCGGAGGCACTTTTATAGGATGATGGTCATCACCAGGATAAGCGTTGTGCGTGATGGTGTCATGATCAAGAAGAACAAGCACAGGTGAGGCTGGGTGTTTTGACGTCTCTCTACATGTAATGCAATGCTGTGTAATGATGCGATCTTCAGCAAAGCGAGGTTTCTTCGATCCTGGGCCTAATACTGGGACAAGCAGCAGATCCGAGGTGATTTTCATGTGAAGTTATTGCAGCATAAGGGCGGTCGTCCATTGGAGCGTTTCCGTGCGCGGAAATGCTCGAAGGCATTGTTTGTTTCCCCCTCCGCGTCGTTGGTTACGGCACGGAAAAAACAATNAGCGTTTCCGTGCGCGGAAATGCTCCAATGGAAAGCTGCCCTAAAACATGACGCTGGCAGCATCCGTCATAGTTGCTCTTTGGAGATTTTGATCCCGTATTCCACTCACACTGTAATATCACAATATAGACCACCGCCTACAACTTTCATCGACTACAACTACATGTACATGTACAACTTCCATCGACGTTGATTGTTGTGTGGGTGACCCATGTTAATTACATCAGCATGATTGTCTCCTCGACTCCTGCCCCTCCCCAATTAGTTCCTGCGTTTGTTGTATCCTCTGGGAAATAAAAGGAGTTGAAAACGATTTGCCTTGCCGAGTGGTTTGGTGAATTTGACGGGACACTTCCAATATCTTTGATTACCTTTAGGAAGTCCGTTGGTTCTGCGACATGAATTCGTAAATATGTTCCAATGGCTGTTTGGTATTCGTGGTCGTTGCATGGTATTCCTGAATGGTCTGATGTAGTAACGATAAAAAGATGAAATGTTCTGTGTGCTTGATGATCGGTAGTTAGACTTATCTGGCAGTTGCTTGGTAGGCTACATGTACTTGAAACAATACCAAGGTCATACTCTTGCAGGACAATTCGACTGATCTGATTCGGTACTGCATTCAGGCAGACAAGGTAGGAAGAAAGGTAGCACCTGGAGAGACCCCGATCCTTCCCCTCCTCAAGCTGTTGGTTGTGAAATCATGGCCACACTCATGAGGGCGGAAGGTACAGTAAGAGACCTGTACGCCTTCCTATTTCTACTTTACTGTCTACTTTGACCGCCCGACGTGCCGGTCAGAGGGTTTTTAAATGCCCTCTTCCAGAGCCCGTTTTCAGCTTGTAGATAATAAATGGATGGGATCTTTTACTTGTCCGTGCAAAGACACAAGGTACGAGGCACCGCGGCTTACTGCCCCATGTGATGGACATGAAGAGCCAGGGATGATAAATTCCATATGGCCCGGGATTCGAACCCGGGACCTGCCACTTGCGAAGCGGATCTGATGACCACTAGGCTATCAAGGCTCTGGCCGTCGTCTCTGGTCCCACGACCATGATCAGACTTCCTTGGATTTTTTGTCCTAACGAATGCCTCGTTGACCTGTGTACGCCTTGAGTGGTGATCAGCCAACGAAGGTAATTGTTGCAGAAGACAATGACTGCTGTGGTTGATGAGCACGTATCCTCGTGATGAGATGCGTGAGTGATGGAGGTCTCTAACCCTCCAGGAACATGGAGCAGACGGTACGGGGGTGTTCGGAAATTGAGGCCGCAGAGGATGTGGCGCTTGTAATCAGTGAACGTTTCTAGGGTTTGCAGCCTGTTTTGGTGCGACCCGACGGTAACGTCGTCCTCTCCCATGGATCCCTGGATCTGGAGTGGTCCTGGAGGCAAGGTGCATTATTGCATGTGAATCCCACCCGGAAAAGATGTCAGTGTGAATGGCGTTCTCGGTGCTTGAAGGTGACACTCACTCAAGGCTGAGGTGCTGCTTTTGTGCGAGTACTTTGGGAATCATAATAAGAAACTCACACCGTCGTCACTGTAACCGTGGTTTGCCTGATTAAAGAATGTGCATTGAACCGCTTGTAGCTACATGTACAGATTACCAATATGGCACGACCTTACCCGCCGGCCGTAGAGGATTTCCTTTGTGTCTTTGTGGTTGGCGCGTTGGCCTCTGAGCTAGGAGTTAAGGCCTGTCCACACGATCATACATTTGTTCAAAACATCATCATACATTTGTATGATGATGTCCAAGCTTGTGTGTCGATTTCTGTCTTGTGACAATGCAGCTAAAATTTTGAACATCATCAAACATTGTTCAAAACAGCATCATGGACTTGTATGATGATGTTCAAGTTTGTTGTGGATTTCGATCTACAGTCCAACATTCATGGACATTGTATGATGAAGTATGATGGAGAAAGGATAATGTTGGATGATGTTCAAGTTTGTTGGGAAAACCGTCCACACGATCATACATTTGTGCCTGAACATCATCACACATTTTTTTTGGGATGTTTTGCATTGGCAAGATGAAACATGCAGCTAAAAATTTGAACATCATCATACATGTTCAGGTTTGTTGGGAAAACAGTCCACACGATCATACATTTGTCCATGAACATCATCACACAAATTTGAACATCATCATACATGTTGGTTGCTGTTCAAGTTTGTTGGGAAAACAGCCTACACAATCAAATATCTGTCCATGAACATCATCATACAAATGTATGATGATGTTTTGAACAAATGCATGATCGTGTAGACAGGCCTTTAAGCAACGTAGAGCGCGGTCAGCACTTGGATGGGTGACGGGCGCGTACATTGTATGATACAGTCTGAGTGCAATAGCCTTTTAACCCTGATCACGGACCCCTTCACGCTGCCAAGGACTTAGCTTGATCACCAGTCAGCGCAATAAAGTCAACTGGCATGGCAGTGAAAACAATTGGATCTTTCCTGATTGGTTTATTCGAGAGAAAAAACGCTGCTCCGGTGTACTACCAACTGGATAAGATGATTTTGATTGGTCTGTTGACAAAACTCTCGAAAACTTATGATTGTTGGGTTACAGTGCAGGCGGCCGTGGTACGCTTGAGGTGAGTCTGACCTCACGGCTCCTGATGCCGTCCGACTGATCTTTGGTGGTAAAGATGAGGCCGTCTTTGCCTTTGATGGACCAGTCAGATCCTATCACTACTAATGCATGCATTTCATTAATGCACCTTCAGCCCATCACCTACAATCATTGTCAGGGCGGCTCAGCCAGAGTAGCACGGGGCTTGTAAAGGCCACATTAACTTGTTTCCCTTACAACTTTTTACTTAATGGGGTGGAGCCTTGCTTGCGGGTATACCAACGTTTACCGTGTAGCATCAAAAACTGCTGATGGCTTCTCGAGAGAAACCAATCTTGCTGGCAGCAGTTTTTGTCTTTCTTCAGCGGAATCTCAAACTGCCTACGCGGACCATTAGCCGAAGTCGAAATGATTAAAAACTCTGATTGTCTCTTGATTATTTTCCATCTCGGAACACAATAGAGAGGATGCACTGTGCAGTATCGGTTAGGCCAGCCATTGATGGCAGATATTACTTCCGTAACCCAATCAACGTCGCCAAAAGAAATGGGTTGGACTATCTCCATTGTTGTATCTGCACTACTCGCTCCCAAAACTTGCGATTGTGACGTCATCTAAACCTGATTTTAAACCGATGACGTCACATTTTAAGACGTCCTTGTCATTTTGATCTCTTGAAAAACTACACGATCTCTCTCATTTGTTGTTGAGGTTCATGGAAAGGCGTTGGCGTCAGGTAGACCTAATTACACCCTTGTAACCTTTTAACTTACATCAACTCTGTCAGCACAGTCGAGGAGTGGAATGAAATTATATCATGCAGATTTCGTTGCATCTATTTTCTATCCAGATTCCACCCTTTTCTGTTGCAACAATTTCTGATTTCGCTCTTGGACACTAGAAGATGGCTGTGACATCCTTTCCAGTACGGGAAGAAAACTTAGCAAGTAGATTCGATTTGAGTGGTGATCGCAGAGGCATCGCTGGAATGAGTACGATCGCTACAGCAAGAGTGGCCTAGATACAGAACCCTCTCCTCCACAACAGATACCCTCTGTGGGGGCTGGGATCTCTTTCGTCTCGAGGCAGGGATAAAGAAGGTGTCACTAGTGGTAATGCTTACATACACTTTCGCAAACAAACATGACCACCGTCCTTTTACATTCTGCATGCTGATTCACCCTGTAAACTGATGGTCCGGTGGTAAAGGCAGCAATCTTTGAACTGCTTTGCACACCTTGCTCCAAATCCTTCTCTCAGTCCCATTCACCAATCCTTTCTTAGATCTCAGTCCCATTCCCCTATCCTTTCTTAGATCTCAGTCCCATTCACCAATCCTTTCTTAGATCTCAGTCCCATTCACCAATCCTTTCTTAGATCTCAGTCCCATTCCCCTATCCTTTCTTAGATCTCAGTCCCATTCACCAATCCTTTCTTAGATCTCAGTCCCATTCACCAATCCTTTCTTAGATCTCAGTCCCATTCACCAATCCTTTCTTAGATCTCAGTCCCATTCACCAATCCTTTCTTAGATCTCAGTCCCATTCACCAATCCTTTCTTAGATCAGAACACGACCCGACTTCTTTGCCCTTGATCATCCGTTTTCTAAGCTATCAAATGTCATTGATGCGATAACGACCTGTCATCTCAGCTGTCATAAACGTTGGATGATCGTTTCACCAAACATGAATACCATCCACAATCAGAGTTACTTCATGGGATAGCTAGCGTTTGGGAGAGCAGGCAGTGATTCGGAGGTTCTCCTCCCGAAACAACCCAAACGTGTGTCTGTATAGTGTAATCTGAGAAGTCGGTTACAATTCTTTGCTTACATCCACGGATTTGTCGGTTTGGTAATGGAAGTCGAAAAAGAGGATATTCGTTCTTCTAGTCTGCAACAAATCGGTAAAGAATGCGAGTGTTTTTGCTGCGGTGAAATCCCACAAGCATCCCAGTCTCCGATTTCTTTGACTGATTGATCTCTTCAGAAGAAACTTTACAACCAACAAGACCAAAAGACCCGGATCTAGAACTACTCGAGTCTAAGACGAACCTGTAGACGACCTTGGCTTACGTGTGACCCAAAATGTCAAGGTCAAGGTCACAGTGGAAGCTTTCAAGGTCATCGAGTGTAGGATACAATGTAATCACCAAATGTAGGCTGGTCAGGACGCAGAGTCTCAGGTAACTGTAAATGTTGTAGTCTCCAAATGGAGCCCAAAGTTCTTAGTTTTTGCTCTTTCGGTCTTTTCGTCAGAAACACCAGAAAATACCCCATTTGTACAAGTTCCAGCCCCGGTAGGTGTCGCTGATGTTCTTTTCCAGTCATCCATGAGGAATTCTGTCGTAAGAAGAAAGAATACTCCATCGCCCGCCGCCGGCGTAGATCTTGGAAGCAATGCTCTAACAATCTTTCTGCTCTCATGACACAAGCATCCATGCAATCAGCGCTAATCACTCAAACTGACGCTTTTTCCCTCCGTGCCTTTGTAAGATTTGCCGCGGCGCACATTCTACCCATAATGCAATTAACAGAACATTAAAAAGCTACGATTTTAAGGCGCATTTCCCGCCATCCGCCCCCGAGCGCTCCATTCCGCCACTTCGACAAAATGGCGTTCAATCGCCTTGATACAAAACAACAAAAACAGCGGATCAAAAGAAAGGGAAATGAGAAAGAATCTGTAGTCTCTGAGAGCTCGGAATGAGTTCAAGTGTTTGTGGCGTGTATTCAATCTGCGCATGTCTGTATGTGAACACGTGGTGACAATGTGACCAATGAGGTACCAGGTGATTTGCATACCTCTGGGAAACATCCTATTTCATTGGATGCGAGAGAGCTTTCTATGAACTAGTTCCGGCATCTTCCTGGCAATTCTGGTCTTGATACTTGCAGGTCGTGGGTGAAGTTGGATAGTTTGGAATAGTTTATGCAACCGACATCTGCATCCAGGTGCTAAAAGGTTAACAAACTTGACCTCTCCCGACACCTTAACGTCGTCTATTACCTGGGCAATTGTTGCCCCCAACAAACACCTCATAGATAAGATCCCAATATCCAATCGCGAAATTCGCCCGAATGAGATTGCGACACTTACTTAGCCAGTAAAATGTCCCATCCTTGCTTCCGGGATGATCTTACTAATGAGATAACATCATTTTTCATGAAGTGCCGCAGATTCAATTACGATATTGATGTTGTGATATATACCTGATGACGTTGCACACCATCTCACCTGGTCCAGGGGTCTACCGTAATCTTGTTACTTGATTTCTCTTGTTTACTGTCTTCTACAAAGACGTTTCTTTTGTGGAGAGTAAAAGCCTCGACATGATCGTGATTGTCAGTGATGTAACATGGTCGCCGTCAGGGAAACTGCCCTTTGTCACTGACTCTATTGGTCTTCGTATGTTCGTCTGGGCGGCTACAGTGGCAGTGTTCAGTATCAGCATCTACGTCTCATCGCTTTTGTGAGTTCGACTACAGTTGAACCCTATCTTGAATAGTAGGGGAGGCACGCCTGTTTTACAACGGTAAGTCTTCGGGTGGACATGATGCCAAATCACAAGCAGTTCACCTTCAATGAAGATAAAACGTATTTTGTTGCCACCTGGTTATTTTTGACATGCTTGGAACACTTCGTGCCACACCTTCTACCCCCCCCCTCCCCATGCACAAACAGTACTGCGGACAACTGTTCTGAAAGTGTACCCCCTCCTCAACACCGATACACATTTGCACTGCCAACTGTACTAACCACACATACACAGGTGTACTGCGGACAACAGTCTGTCCTGACCGGGTCCTCTCCACAAAACACATTGCTCCCCAACACACATGCACACATGCACATGCAGATGTACTGTCATGACGGAACTCCCCTACTCCACCCCATCACCTACACATAGTCGTACCGAGGACAACTGCCCTGACGGTGTAAGTAACTTTCTCGGTTCACTGGTCGATCGTTTCAGATATCATGAAGATAAGTGACCAGATGAACCATGAAATTGTCATCGAGGTAATCGATACAGAATTCGTTTTCCTTTATTTGCTTGCTTGAGTTCTGTGCGGGGATGATACGCACCGTGAACAGTAACTAGCTGAGTTCTCTATGTCATTTGAGTCGAGGTCATTACTTTACTATCGCTGCACCACGTTGAACCTCTTTGCTGTGGAGAACTCACCTTCAGAGATCTGAAGAGTCTGGTGATTCTTGTGTAGCCACGTTACCTTGCCACAAGGACAGGCTTGC
This sequence comes from Notospermus geniculatus, assembly GCA_002633025.1. Taxonomy (NCBI): domain Eukaryota; kingdom Metazoa; phylum Nemertea; class Pilidiophora; order Heteronemertea; family Lineidae; genus Notospermus; species Notospermus geniculatus. Next base: position 269,812 of record NMRB01000260.1, on the reverse strand, counting down.
CTCTATCGAAGAGAAGACTTATTGGAACCATTCCTTGATGGCAATCTTGACAGGCAACATAACCAACAAAATGTGGCATTGGGAGTTTGGAATGGAACGAATGTTGCTGCCGTCATTTCTCCTATCACGATGCAGTATGGCCAGCCGATTCGCTGACTTCTTACTGATCTTTCCACCTTGCTGTAAACGCTTTTTTGAAGACGCGAATTGAATTGTCCCATATCACGTCCCATGAGGTGTTCTCGTGGTTTCATCTCATCAAGTAGCACCTTCTCTGTCACTTTGTTCGATTGCCACGTACCATGCCAGGGGCTCCCATCCCGACCCATTCCAATCGTCGTCATTATCAAGCCCCTCAACTTCTCAGCAAATGAGAAAAGGAATGTCACAGTCCCAATACAAAACAGATCAACCTCTTGCTTGCTGGAATGTTATCGATCATCGCCGCGAGCAAGACTGACCTCGTGGCTTGTTCACAAATCGAACATCTGACCATTCTGATGTGATGGTACACCACGGGAAAATATTGAAATATTTCGGATCATAACCCAGAGCCAACTGTCTTCCAGTCTCCAGTGATCCTTTCCCTGCTGTGACGTCTCCGCTCTCGCCTACCTGGTCTTGCTAACACCGGATCTCAATCGCGTATCTCAGATATCTTTGATGAGCGCGGCTTGTCTACAAAGTCTTCATTGTGTCGGGCCTTCTTCAAGATCGAGATAAAGTGCGTTTAACTAATGTTGCAGATCATTCTCTCAAGTAAAGCCTAGGATGTCTGCAGACATCCTCCACGCTCCTGTTCTGACCAATCGACTTTCTGCCATAGTAATTGGATTTCCGATGATCTATTTACATTCTTAATGTATTCAGAGGATACGGACTATAATATCATGTGTTGGCATCATTCTTCAGTATAAGACGGGGACTATCAATTACTAGTATGTGACAGGGTGGTGGACATTGGCTTTCCTGTCATTTTAGTTATCACTTTATTCATCTCTGTTGTGCTTTTGTTCGAACGATTTCGTTTGTCGCTGCCTCGGTTTCTTTACTTTATTACTCACGGATGCGGAAGTTACTAACACCAACAACTGATAACTGTCATTAGCTCTTGCTTACATACAAAGGATATACTACTGCATCTAAGTGCTTCATTTGTGACATCATTTGAGGAACTCCGTGCAAAATATTTGTCAGCTTTCGTTGCTTCCGATGTTCTGTCTCTTTGAGCGAGTTGCTCAACTCTTTCTTCGTGACTGTCTTCGTCGCTGACGTTGCTACTTCTCGAACTACAGAGCAAATCTCCCAGTCACTGACACCACGTTTGTTTTATCACGGATTAACGATCGTCTTGTTCCATCTTTGGATAAAACTGACCAGACTGATGAAAGATTACCTAGCGATGTACCCCTGTCTGCAAGGCATCATTCTCCAAGCGACCGATCGGCCCAGGTACAGACAAGAAAGCCTGGATGACGGCGATATCAGCCCTACCGGAGATCAAAGACCTCCACCTAGGATCACTTTGAACTGTTTTAAATCACCGTGAGTTAATACCATTGTCTGTTCTTGTTAGAGATAGTCTTTGTCTGTGACTGCCTTTGTTTTACGTTGAGCTTCAAATACCATATTGCGATTAGACTGATTTTGCTGATGGGGAAGCGAATTGTAGAAAGGGATCGAAAAGGACTTGCCGTTGTGTGGTAAATCCAGGCATGGTTGCTGAGAATGCCAGCAGTGGGTCTGACAGCATGGCTGGAGACTGCAAGCAGTCGCCTCTCGGCATGGCTGCAGACTGCAGCAGTTGCCTCCCGGCATGGCTGGGGATTGCCAGCAGTCGCC
>NMRB01000260.1:251941-267913 GCA_002633025.1 Notospermus geniculatus | reverse complement strand
ATGCCCTAAACGATAAACCTGGGTCATGATGCGATGCTCCAGGGATAATCCCCTGGTTATGATCTTTAGGATCGATTGTATTAAGTACATCAGATCATCTTGTTGCTTGTCTCTCTGGGTATCAGACCGATGTCGTTGTCGATTGTCGATTCCCTGGTTGGTTCTATGATTTGGTGACATCTGATCGGTCATGTCAACCGCACGGGGTCGCGTCCGCTGGTAAGAAGGGTCTCCAAGGGTTAGGCACAAGACGACCTCCCTCATACCGCAAGCGGTTCATGGGTTGGACACAAGACGCCCTGCTTCATACCACAAACGGTCGAAGGGTTGGGCAGAAGACGCCCTCCTCCATACCGCAAACTGTTCAAGGTTTGACACAGGACGTAGTGCTCCGTACCACAATACCACAATACGTATAGTTCATTGGTTTGGCATAAGACGCCCTGCTCCGTACCACAAACGGTTCATGGGTTTGACCAAGACGCCGTGCTCCGTACCACAAACGGTTCATGGGTTGGGCACATGACGCCCTGCTCCGTACCACAAACGGTTCATGGGTTGGGCACAAGACGCCCTGCTCTGTACCACAAACGGTTCATGGGTTGGGCACAAGGCGCTCTCTCTCATACCGCAAGTTGTTCACTGACTTCGCAGAGATGATCGTGGGAGGTGTGACAGGAAATGATTTTCACGACGAGTACCTGGAATTACTGTCCAGGCCCTGCATGGGCAATTAAAACCTACCGGTAACAAATCCATGTATGATGAATCCCAGGGCATGTTCACGTTGTCACCGCGCGTGTCTTCTTCATAAAAACCCAACCAAACATTTAACTGTCAAATGCCAACAGGGAGAATGCACTGAAATGTACGATGAAGAGGACGTCCAGCTTACAACAGGTGCGTCAGTCTTTCTCAACTTCTCTGAAATCGATTTGGCGGGGCAGGTTGGCCAGAATTGGGTAAGTTTGGGCTGGAATGTGATATGTCGGTCTTTCGGGAGCGGGTTCGATCCCTCTGTTCTTGTCCTGTGTCGTGGTTGTCTGTATTAATTCTCTGAAGGTTACTTTGAACTCATTCAGCAGATAACACGAATCTTCTTTGACCCATTACAGTTTCTGTAACTGTCAGTCAAGCAATGCCTATATGCTTTATCTTCCGGAGTCTTCTCCCCCAGTATTCTGTCTTCTCTTCCCCATCTGATACGAGGCCTTCTCATCTCATAAACAACGTTCCATAGTCTGCCGATGCGCCATAAAAGGTGTGTGCCCATCTGCCTTATGTATTGACGCCGTCGCCAGAATATAAAGATGCCACGTATCTGTTCCTGTATCTTGTCTTTTCACGACAAGAATGCCATTGTCATTATACATGTATTCTCCATCGCCAGGATCATCAGAGCTCAACCTGGACGTCATTCACAATACACCGTTTTGTCAGCTGTCGTGTCATTACCATTGCTACTAAGGAACGATTAGGAAATGCGTGTATTATAACTGACATCAAATGTCACAACATCTATCGCCATGTCTGACGCTGAAGCTATCAGTATATGACTAGCAACTATTGTAACATAATGGTGTTGTTCTCAGAAGCAATGTCTCATCCGGGGAAAAGAGTTTTAGAGATCCGAAGACGGTTTTGGTATCTTTTCGTTCTAAACGGTTTAAGAGGAAGGAATGTAGCGGCACTCGAGGAAAAAAGGATTAGCTATGTTGTTTGATGGCAAATAAAAATGCATGGTTCAAGTATTAATCGATGAAGCAGGATTAAAATCTTATGATGGATGTTCTTTGCCCTGAACTCTATTCTCTGGGAACGTTTTTCTGTCTGTATTTGGTAATATTGAATTCATTGAACCAGTTGATAAGTATCAAGTAAGGTCTATTTGATACATGGTAGACTCTGGTTGGTTTCGGTCCTGAGCCTGACCAAGATAAGGGCGAAAGACGCCAGGTCATCTTAGAGGAAAAGGAAAATAATGAAAATGATTTGTTCCTTAAGATCTTCCTCTGAATAGAATGTTATTGTTCTGCCTGCTTTTGTTCTTACTAAATTCAACAATGCAGCTCCTGAGTAACACTTTTGTTTGATGCTGTGGTGGTTGCATGTAGACTAAACGTTTGCAATGACAACACGCCTGGTGGTCAGGATACCCCTAACCTCAGTAGTAGGGCAGGGTTCTTGCTTCTTACAAACTTTTGAGAGAGCGTCAAGGAGCGTTGTGCCTGAAATGACTGCATTCGGCCTTTAGGCCGCGAACATGGCTAAGGAATCCAGGCCGGTAGGAGAAAATATCGTGGCAACTGATTGATGTTATCGGTTTCGGAAGCAATCACCGGGTTAAAAATTCATGATAGTCGGGACTCATTTTGCTGGACTGGGTCACAAATGGACTGATGTACTTGTACGTTAAAGAGTACTGTCTTCTGCCTGGTATTGGAATCGACTTCTAGCTGAAGCTGTGACCATGTCCATTCCTTCTGTACTGGAATGAGTCGACCTCTTGGCTGAAGTTCATGCCTCCTGTACTGGAATGACCAGCATTGTTCTTGCAGAGACGTGCTGGATTCATGTCGGCTTTGTTGCTGTTGGTATTAACGGTTGTTTTTGGATCGTCGGTAATAAATTCACCAGTCGTAACAATATCTTGATCAGCGCTAAACTGCCCCTGCTTTCCTGGTAATTGCGAGGTAAAAACATCGTTTTTTACAAAGATTTCCCACTAATCAACGTGTTTGTGATGTCTGGTATCCCATGAATGACCGGCGGATGCCAATAATATGATTCCCTAATTTGCTGGAGTATCTTCAAATCCTAACGAATTAAGATGCTCCGATTACAAAACCTCGTCTTCCTCACGATATTGCACTGTACCACCCCAAACCTTTTGACCTGTGGGGATGTCTGGCCAAGCCAAGAGCGCAAAACATGCAAAACTGATCGGGAATGTTGTCTTACACTAGGTTACCTTGTTCCTCCGTTTTTGCTCTTGCATTCTTTTTAGTATAGCTCTGTCTGGCGAGTCATCAGCGAAGGCTGCTGATCAATTTGTATTTTTTTCCATCATTGCCGAAGCCAAGGCATTATTGGCCCTGGTGAGTACGGAAGAGACAATCTCAAGCTACTCATGTTCCTCACTTGAATGGAGTTTATTACTTGCCCTTAAAATGGCACATGGTAAAAGGCACCTCGTGCGACTGGCGTGAAGAACCAGGGATGATTAATCCCATATTGCCCAGGCTGGATTCGAACCCGTAACTGCCGCTTGCGGACGTGATAACCACTAGGCTATCAGACCTCCTGCTGATGTTGGATTTGGTCATCGTCCCGAAGTAGGACCACAACCAGTCTCCTTCAAACCCTGGACTCCTCATTCTAAGAACATTAGTTTCCTTTATTTATGTATTCCCGACAATTTCCTCGCAGTAACCGAATGAGAGTCGGATTTCCTCTCTCCTTGTAATTACTCTTCTAGTAGGTAATCCATTTGTCTTGTTGGTCATACAAATAACAACTGCCATGACTCTCCGTGACCTAGTCTTGATTCTCAAAACGTCCAGACGTCGTCTTCACGGGCGGAGAGTTGGACTCGAGAACGAGGAGTTCGGGGTTCGATTCCCGGCCGATTTGCCGCTTCTCAACTGGTCTGAAACGAACAAGTAAGTGTTGAATGTGTTGCTCCTTGAGTTCCCCAGACAAGTTCTGGAGAGACAGGAGTACAATAATGTGTGGCGCTTTGAGAGTGTACAGCGAAAAGTGCTCTAAGCGGCACGACTTCATGTCGGTTGTAATATCGCTTCTCAACACGTGCACAAACGGCGGAGACAGCGGAGTGCTGGAGTCGAGAACGAGAGGTCGTGGGTTCGACTCCCGGCCGAGTCGCGCTTCTCAACTGGTCTGGAAAGAAGTGAGCGATGAATAAGCTGCCTCTCGAGTTGCCAAGAAGGTTGTGGAGAGACAGGGGCAATAACTTGCTGTACATTAGAAAGCTCTCTGAGCGACACAACTTGAGGTGGTCCGAATACCTCTCCTCGTTTACTTGCACAAACATCTTAAAAACTCCTATCTCGGGAAAAACTCGTCCTTGGTTTGTCTTTCATCTTGATCTTCGCCTCTGATGCACAAGTAATGTCTACATGCCTCATTAGTGACTGATCTAAGTAACTAACCATGTTAATTACTTAATGAGTCGTCACTCCTAGCTGCCTTCTTAATGCTACCACGAACGCTCCGTGGCTCACAGTGTCATCTTTTCTATTGAGGCACACATCACTTTTGATCAGCACAGAAACACGTAAACAAGATGTCTGTTGCCGGTGGCTAGTTGTTCCTAGGTTAAACATCAAAACGCTCTGCCCACACATGGTGCAATCTCTTTGTTTGGTTACATCATGGCCTAGAGGAGAACGGCCCTGTCCGTGATGAGGAGCGAGGGGGGATGGGTAGTTACTGATGTAATCTGCTGAAACAAACCCTCTCCAGGCCAGCGGTAAAATTGGGCCTAATGATCAGTAAACCCACACTTCTCCTGTTGAACAGCATCCTTACGTTGAGCTCGTTATTTCTTGGAAAAGAGGATCTCAAGAGGACAACGACCTTTCTATCTCCGCTCCTGCTACCATATTATGCATTGCCAAACTCATCAGAAAATCATTTCAAATCAAGAGAAACCACGCTTTAAAGAACATTGCTTAATGTGTTCTAGAAGTAATCAGTTTTCTCTGAGGTACCCTTTCTCCAAATCAGCCTATTTTCCATGTTTATCGTTAAGCAATCTCCCTCACCTCACAAACTGCGAACAATCAACCACGTGATCAGCTTCCATTGAAGCAGAAGTAGAGATGTCTCTACATCTTTTATTCCCGGAAGGGCATGCCATTCCCAGGGATGGTCGACTCGAAATGTCACAGAGAGTTATATTCTAGAAGAAGAGAGGCAATAATAAAAATCACCGTTTAATCTCATCATTTATATTCAACTTGGTGATGAGTTTGAGCGATTTGCCTTGTCCATCTTTATCTATGAATATTGGTGGAGGATCTACGCCAGGCACGCCAGGGGTTGAATAACAGAAAGTTGTGGCTGGGAGAGAAAGAATCAGGCAGGTTTGAACTTGGTATATGTTGGTATCGAGATCCAACGGCTCTCAGCTCTTCTTCTTCACATCTTTGAAGACGCTCCATGTGAAGGTTTTCTGGTGCGATGCACCATTGTTGTTTTCCTCACGACTTACGCTAAGACCAATGCCACAAACGATTACCCGTGGAGGAGTGCCGTAACACCCTTGATGAGGTCTTTCATGTCTTGATTGGTACCATCGAGATGAAGGCTTCAAACCTCGATCATCGTAAATGTCATGGGTAGTTTTTTTTCGTTGTCGCGTTGAAACATCATGATCTCCGCATTCCGTGTAAACATCCATCCACCGTTTGTCCCGGGGCCATTTCCTTCCTTTCTACTCGCTGTGGTAAAGTCTTTCAAATAATGGTAAACAAGGCAGAGGCCTTTCTAAAAACTGTGGTTGAAATCGATGGGGAGTGCCCTTTGAATCAACGGCTAGCTCCAGGAGGCTAACTCTAGGCCATCAAGTATTAATGGGATCAGTGAAGACTTCAAAAGGTCGCTCAAACTTAAGTTCACATCAGGTCAACAGTCGCTGTAACTTATCCCATGGGGATAAAATGTGGCTGAGGATCGAAGGTGTTTGCAATTGAACTTTAGGTAGGAGATAATATGAGATGATGGGGTTGAAGGGCGGATTGAAGACGTTGGGCTGTGATTTCTTAAAGAGATTAGGGCCAGCTTTGAAACTGAGGACATGGAGATAAGTGGCAATAACAAGGACGGTGCTGAGGGCGAGTGAAGGAGGAATCCCTATTGGATCAGAAGACTGTCTAAGGTTTGACTTAAAGATAATAATTCTGTGACCATGAATCATGGAGATAAGAGGTCCTATTAGTACGGAAGAGGCAATCTCAAGCGACTCATGTTCCTCACTTCGTTGGAGTCTTTTCCTTGCCCTCTCAAAGATACACTGTTAGAAATTATTAATTTTACAGTAGTAATTTTGCAGTAATTTTACAGAAAGTGCCTGCAGCAGAGTCCCCACCACTTTCTGTAAATTTACATCATTTTTTAATGGTATGATTCATGTTTTCCTGTATTGGTTGGACTCCATTGGACATCCCATTATGATGCCTTCTGGGAGCAGTATGAAAATATAATTTGGTCCAGTCAAGTGTCTGTTAACATTTATTTAAGTCTGTAGTTTTACAGATCACGCTGTAATTTTACAGATCCAGTGCTGGGGACTCTGCTGCACAGATTTTCTGTAAAATCTTCTGTTATTTCTAACAGTGTAGGTCTACAAGGTACTAGCGTGGTGCAAGGAACCACGGCTGACTGTTCAGTGCGATAGACGTGAAGAGCAAGGGATTCGAACCCGGGAGTTGCTGCTTACTGAGCGGACGCGATAGCCACTAGGCCATCAGGGCACTTCCTCCTACGATCGAGTTCAGCTCCGATCAACTGGATGAAGGATAAATAAGTAACTCATCCTCTACAGTTTCATCCGGTGATTAATCTCGATAGATAATCAATAGGATGGGTCATTACAGGACACTTATGATTGATTCCTCCAGATTTGACATTGAACAAGGTCTCTAATCTCATCCCAAAGATCCTTCACGTCTGCTGGTGGGCGATACTAAGATTAGGGTCACGTGATCGGATTGGCTTAAGCTCCATCTGTCGGGTCAAATTCTTCGGATCAAGTGCTACATGTCACAGCAAACTCCTTTCACCATGACCTGATTTGATAACAAACTGGTATCGTCTTCAAATGTGTTTGACAAATTTCAGATCCATTGCACATTAAATATGGCCGCCAGTCGTCCATCTTGAAAAAAATACTCTGGCTCATATGGACAGTGCCACAAAATAAGTTCAAAGCTGGTATGATGTTTCCCTGGAACATATTGACTTAACACTTGTTGTTCGTTCTTCTGGTACATTCACCCAGGTGTGCACATGGTCCATGGACCATTCCATTACTCTTTCGCAGGCTTGTGTGTATCCTTGAAAATTCTCCTTCGTAAACACTCACCGATTTTAATTTGCACTTTTATGGTTTTTTTTTATAAAAACACTCCATACCGATGGAAATGTCATGAAGTTGAGCTTGTGGCTTGGTGTCTAGACTTGCATAACTTGGAACCCGAGATCTGGTACGGAGACGTACTGTCATCCCCTGAAGACTAGCGTGACCTTTAGAGTCTCCAATCAAACGTTGGGCTTGTGGCGATCAAAAAACTAATCCTGCCATCAGAAAAGCTTGAGTCAACTTTATAACGTGTTCTTACCATAGAGGGTTGGTTCATTCTGATGGGATGCGAGGTATCCCCTCTCAGACTCATTATCTCATAATTACCGTCATTGGTCTATTGCAACAGCTATCCACGCCATCAGTTTTCCCTTTGAAATAAAGGACTAGGTTTACCCTTACCGTGTGATGTCCACTGCTTCGTCTCTCCACCACGGAATCTATTAGGTTAACCATTTCCCCACTCCCCATCACTTCCGTCACCGTTGTTTTTCTCTTCCACCATGTTTTTATGATGCGGAGCCGTATTCTCTACTGTATGTGTTAATGGTGCAAATTGCCATCGCTTCCAAGCGCACTTGGCCGTTTTTGGGAATGCCTCGCCTGGTGGTGCGTGGAGGGCGGAGTTGTTTGACCTGTCGTCGGCTGGGACCATTGTCACGCTGTTCTTCTACCCCATTAGATGACACGTGGACATCTTTAAAACTTGTCGTCCATAATGCAGTCAACGACAGGGTTGCCGGTTTCCGCCTCATCCATCTTGAGGTACATGTAATGGTGCACATTAATCAAGCAGTTCTTAACACTCGATCGCTACCTGCGTTTTGTTTGTCTTGATGTTGGCAGCGAATGAAGAACCACTGCTTACAGTTGGTCTCTGGGAATTTGTTCATGGGCTCGTGGAAGGCTGTGTTCCACAGCTTATGGACAGCAGTTGAAAAGCTCCCCTGCCTTCGTAAGACACAAGTCTATTCCATGGCTGGCCTGGCAGCAGTCCATCCGTGGCTCGTAAAGACTGCCCGGGCAAGCTCAAAAATGCATCATCAGCTGCAATTCCGAGTGTAGCTGTCATTCTTATCGGCTGATAACTGTCTTCAGCAACAGATCGATGACCTGAGTCACAACCTGAATCGCAAAACCAGGACAGAGGCTGACAAGCTGATCACGTACAGCTGACGTTCCTCTTAATCTTCACCATCATATATTTTTGTATATTTTTGCAGCATCTGTCATCTGTACGCTCTTTGTTGTCAGAGAAAACGCTGCATAGCAACACGTCATCTCACACTCCTGGGGCCGGTTTCACAAAGAATCTTAAGTCAGTTTTGTTGGCTTAAGTCTCAATTTACCTGGCTTAGGCCTAAGTCTGCAGTTCTCAAAAAAACTTACGTCAAAAAAGTGTTTGTGGTCAAGCTGTTAGTGATAGCCTAGTAGCCACAACTGACAAGGTTAGCCAGATGCGATTTGCCTTAGGTATCTGTAACGGACTATATAAAAGTAAATGGGGCCTTTTGGGGAAGAGCACACATATGGACATATGGACATTTCTGACATGTCTGACATGTCTGATGTCAGTCTGATGTCAGTCTGAACAATCAAAATGTTTTCTTTTATTTCCCCCCCGACTTGTGCACACTTTTCACTTTTCCGTACTTCCAGTTATTCAATTACAATACAGCACCATATGGAGCCAAAACATTGAATCCTTTCAGAATATATCGGGTGTCGCAGAAAAAAGTCCCACTTTTCACAATCCCGTTATTTCACTTTTTGACTTGTGCTTTTGCACAGGATATCATTCCACACTCAGTGGGGCTATTGACATGAAGTGTACGCCACGGCTAAATGTCAACATAATCTCCGTTTGCATTTGGTCCAACACCTCAGAATATATTGAAGTTTGAAAAGTGGGATGTTTTTTTTCTGGGACACCCGATACAACATCAGCTGATGACATATCACAAACATCATATCAAAAGAAGATATGTTGCTTAAAGGCCTGAACCCACTGTCGCGTTTTGCCGCCGCGGTTTCATCACTGCCCGACACATCTTTTGTTATGCTGGTGGACGGATCATGTGACTGGTCATGTGATTCGCTTTCTCACCTCCTTTCGCAAAAGAGCTCCATTCAGAACTATCGGCGGCTGGGAATCGACGGTTGATGACAATTTTCTGCGTGACTTAAGCCACGGCGACCGACTCAGCTAAGTCAGACTTTAGTCGCTTTGTGAAATGGGATTAAGTCAGTGTCTTAGCTTAGCCAAAAATAGTGACTTAAGCCTACTGACTTAAGATTCTTTGTGAAACCGGCCCCATGAAGCAACGACGAAAGAATGATGTTGCTTGCACAACACTGAGAAAAATGTGGATTCCCCTCGAGGCCATGTTTATAACTCGATGTAACATCGGTGTTCAGAACTTGTGATGCTACCAGTTGCTTTGTTTGTGACACGAAAACGACTCCAGGAAATTGCTGTCTCCCTCCCCTTTTATGAAACGTCCAGTGTCTTATGGTTATCCTCTTCCGATGTTCTGTCTTGTTGTGTTTGTTTGGACCCCAGGAAATGGATCTACGCTACTCCAGTCATTCCTTTGTAACATCACGTCTCTCTGTCAATAAACGTCACTCATTCCGATACGCCATCCGGGACTGTCATTCCGCTGTCCACCAACGCATCTGATAAAACCCCACCCCCGTTCGACATTTACAGTCTTATCATCAAACAACCTTGGTAAGCAGTAATACCCAGCATCTTAACGATGTTGATGGTCCCCTTCTGGCGGAGAGGCCAAGGCTCCTGATTTCTCGACGCACAGTAAGATTTCAAGGTGAAGTGGCGTGTGCCGGCGAACAAAAGATTGATGAAATAAGCCGCAACGTGACAATGGGGGGAGGCACTGAAAAACATTTCTCTCCGTGTTTGAATGTCCGCCGAACAATAGAGCGGGCACTGCCATAGGGGAGGCAATCTCAACGGGGATGATCCAGCAGCCTGCCTGACGACCCCATCACGAATGGCAGTGTTGGCGGCGTGTGGGCTCAGATCTCTTGGTCATTGGAGGGAGCAACTCCGGAAGAGACAACTACGCCTAAACCTCTGTACCTCGAAAAGAAGGCGCAGTGATGTGGCAGAAGCATTTGAGCTAGCTTTTCACACCCTGCCCTCATTCCACAGGTGGCAGTTTGAACCATGGTCGTTGTCGTGTGATCTCTTGGACGCCTGAAGTAACTTCCTCTTTGGTTCTTGGATTCGGCATACGAGTGAATGGCAAAATGACTGATCGGTAAAGAGATTTGAGTAGAAGCTAGATTGTGTTTGCATTAACTACTCGAACAAGGATAAGTAAAGCATGGAGGAAAACTCGGAGAAGGAAAATCCAATACTAATATGTTCAAAGTCATCCTAAAAGGTTTCTAATGAGAAGACTCGATGAGAACACATTTTGCCCTGAAGTATATTGTCTAATGGCATACCATTAGAAAGATGTCGTCACCGCTAAGTAGAGACGTCAAAGTGATTTAATAAGACAAAAGATTCAAGCAATTAAGAACGAATGTAAGTAGGTGCCATGGGGATGATCAAAGATGATATTAGTGGAAGTTGAGAAAGTTATAGGATGTAGATTCGCAGCTGTATCGTCCTGTAAGTAGGCCTACTGGCAGACTGGAATGAAGATCCTTACCAAGAAACCGATCGTGCAGGGGAGTACTCTTGGAAGAAGTCTTCTCGGTGGTGGTGGTGGTGGTGGTGGTTAGAAAGAAACTCACGATAGAATCCACATCCTGGGGACCCAGGGCATTTCCACTCTGCATAGCGCGTTACAAAGTGCGAGTAGGGGAGCGCGTTTTAGAGGACCTGTTGCAAGAGGATGACTGGCGTAATGCTTACGAACCATTTTGGAACCATCCACTCTGCGTGTCGTTCTCGATAAGAAGTGTGAATCTTGGTATCGGTGATGTTGATGCCTATAACTAGCAGATAAGTCCTAGCCTTGTTGGTTCCCCTGAGTTTCTACACGAGATCCAGACCGCAAACGGAGGTGGACCAGATGGCAGCGTCTTTGCGAGAAAAATCTCAAGGCTGCAATGTCTGGAGACTCCTTGCTTTTTGGCAGAACGATTGGTTGCCGGAGTGGCACAGTTGACCGTGACTACTTTCTATCTGTAGCTGTGGATTCGAACGTGAAAGAGAACCGTTCTTAGTAACGAAGCCCATTTTTCTCAGCAGAGAGCCCCAGGTTCCTTCTCATTCTTCAGGCGTTTTTTTTTGAGTTCCAGAAGATCGAGCTGCCTTGTGGCTGATTGCTTTGAACCATAAAGTAATGGTTGCCTGTTGTGATTGTCAGATGATTTTACATCTCCAATCGATTCGTTGATCCTTGTCATAAGAGTCTTGTTTACTGAGAGCATTCACCTCCTCTGGCATCAATAACCATACAATATGCACGGCCTGCTTCCCAACCGCATTGTTCTTCTTGGCGTATCTAAGAGACGGGTCCGACAAACACGTCTCAGATGATGATACAGGCGCCTTTTTATCTGTGCCGACATGGACAATGACATTGTTAGCACCTTTGCCAGGTAGACCAGGATGGTCGAGTGTTACAATGTTGTCGGCTCGTGGCTTATTCGTCCTCAGTGGCCGGGATTATTCCTATGATGGCAATAAGATTAGGGCAGCATAAAAGGCGGTGAAATGGATGTTGTGATGTCTGCATTGAACCACTCGCAGCTGCAATATGCACGGCTAACCCGCCGGGAATGGAAGATTTACTTTACGGCCTAGTGGTTGTAACTGTTGACATCGGAGCTAGAAGTCGAGCAGCGTGAGATGGCGGTCATGGATGGGTGACCGGCGCGCCTGTAATACAATCACGTCTCTTGTCTTTGAAATCTGATGGTATCTCTCGGTTAAACCTCTGTGTCCTATGTTCCTAAGGTTGGCCTTAGCGTCAATTCGACGCTCCGCAAATCAAGAAATATGTCCTCGTCGGCAAACCCCATTAACACTTTAGCCATTCCCATGAGGGTTTCACGTCCAAGGTCTCGAATAATTGACCAAGGGAACTTCGGACGACTCAGTCGTTTCATGTCCTATTTATCTACATTACTATTCAAGTGGCCGAATCCGGTCATTGCTATTGCAATACCGAACTCTTGGTCTGCTTTCAAAGGCCATGAAGGTAGCCATGCAGAGGGGGTTGTAACCGCGAGAAATAGTCACTGGCCTGGACTGGTTCGTTGTAATGATGCAAGATGTTCAAAGAACGGTCCATGTATGATGTGCCGCCCTTGCTTTCATAGGGTCCATCATTTCAGGTGAGCACAACCTTGGGTATATTCTGTATTTGTATTGGATTTTCCGTCAGGGCCGAAGCCATAGCATTATTGGCCCTGGTAAGGAAGGAAGAGGCCATCTCAAGCTACCCATGTTCCTCACTCGGATGGGGTCTTTTACTTGCCCTTGCAAAGGCACAAGGTACAAGGCACCACGGCTTACTGTCCCATGCCGTGTGACAGACGTGAAGAGCCAGGGATGATTTATCCCATATGACCCGGCTGGATTCGAATCCGGGACATCCATTACTTAACCAGTTTCGGATGTTGCTGACTCTCACTAACTGACCAATCATCTCATGAAGTCCAACGGTACATCACCAGTGATAGAGATGTACTATTATCGGCAGACATCCTTTATCCTAGGTAATGAAGTGATAGCTTCCTGAGATGGCTAATGGTTCAAGCGAACATAATCTGGTCATATCACAAGAAATCCTGTCTAACAACGCCAGACACAAGAGAGACACGGTGTGATCCTTTGAACCGTTCCGGAGGATGTTACCAGTAGAACTCCATGTCGTGACGGCACACCGGCTGTCCCGGCGTCACGCCCACGCCCTGACACAGACTCCACCGATCATCGCCAGATCAAATGGTTTCCGTGCGATGAGACAGGCGAGGCTGTGCGTGGTTACCGCGGAGCTGATATCATTATTTGGTTTTCGTCCTCAATGAAAGCCTGATAACCTCATGAAGCCGATTTGCGCGTCTGGGTCTCGGGTCTCGCTTCCCTAGTTCTGCCTCCGAATGGTGGCCAGTAATCCGGTCATGGATTTCAAATTCATACTGTAAATAGCAATCTGCAGAACTACCGCCACTCTGAGGCGCTGTGAGTGGTTGTGTACCTGTTTTCGACGTCTCGGTCCGTGTTGCACTGCATCAAGGACGTCGTGACGCGACGTCATTACGTTGCTTTGCTCTGTTTTTGGCGTCATCGGTACAACCGCTCACAGCGCCGCCCTGTCGGGATAACGGAGGTCCACATTCTGGCTTTCTGCTGCGACACCCTTTATTGTCAACAAGGGCACCTTGGGAGCATTGAATCTCCCTATGTCGCCTCACGAATACTTATCTCAGATTACATTTGAGAGGCAATTAACAATCTTATTTGCGGGAATGTATCAGGAAATTAATGGTAGAATATGGGTAACGGTCATGGAAGGAATGACGTCTGCTGAACGGGTAGGTTTAACAGGGCATTAAGCAAGAGGGATAAGTTGGTTACGTGGCTGTAATCAGTCTGCTTCACTTCTAAAGAAGCAATTGGAGATACGGTACATAAAGGTTGGAGGGCGGTGGGTCTCGGTATGGGGGTATGGGATTATGGAGCAACTCGTCTCATCTTCTTTTGTGTCTGTTGTCATGGCTTGTTGCCCTCGTTTGGTTTGTCTGTCACATTGGACTGTAAGCTTCGATAGTTTGGCCGGATTCAGGACCTATAAATACACAAGGATCTGATCTGTCTGCAGATTATGCAAGGATTAGGTGACCTGTATTAGTCTTCGAGGGATGTCAACTCATTCGGACACTCCGCTTGTAAATGGAGGGAAGTTTCACCACGATCCCAGGGTCGTGTCGTCCATGCTGCTAAATCCTCATCCTGGCTGACTATTCAGGAAATACTAGATATCGTTTCCCGTGTTATTACTTCCGAATTCACTTTTGGATGATTGGCGACAACATTCGTGCCTCTGTCATGCCTTTCGGACAAATGGCAGTGGATAAGGTCTTGAGAGAGTAATCAACCTCCCGCCAAATAAGTCGTGAACCATACCTATCAAAATTTCTTGGATAAATCAACCTCCCGCCAAATAAGTTGTGAACCATACCTATCAAAACTTCTTGGATAAATCAACCTCCTGCCAAATAAGTCGTGAACCATACCTATCAAAACTTCTTGGATAAATTAACCTCCTGCCAAATAAGTCGTGAACCATACCTATCAAAACTTCTTGGATAAATCAACCTCCCGCCAAATAAGTTGTGAACCATACCTATCAAAATTTCTTGGATAAATCAACCTCCCGCCAAATAAGTCGTGAACCATACCTATCAAAACTTCTTGGATAATAAGACACTGTGCATCTTTAGAGAAAAAAACAATGACTGACCACCTATTAATGATTTATATTTGAGATCAGGTCTCGGATATCGATGGTTCGTGTCCTTCTCCAACAAAAGGGGACCCCAGGAGATGTTCATGGTCACAACTGGAGTCGAGGTCAACCTCAAGGAGTGTCAACCATTACCACTCCCGTCAGGGATCTGACCGAGGTGTTTTCTTTGTAGCAAAAGGCATGTGATACGTGTCGATGATCAGGTCACACGGAGGACGTGAACAAGAGTCAGGTTTCTCACTCTGTTACCATAGCTAATTCCTTCTTCGGCTATTATAATTGGGCTCGGATTACTAGCTACAAGTCGTGACCTCAACATAATACATTTTACCTTGGATTTGGTCATGACGGTCGACTGTGGATTATCTTGACCCAAGTTGTGTTTTCTTGAAGGATGAAATCAAATGACCTTGAACTATGGCGGAGACCCGTGACCTTGACCGAGTGATGAGTCTCTTTCGTCATGTTCAGTACCATAGTTTAATAGGGATGCATATTGAGTTGTTGAACAGGTGTCTTCACCAGCAGGGGTAGGTGTGTCCCCAGAGGGACGATATTGTTGTAAACAACATAATATGCAATTTTCGTGGAGTATTGTCTCACCTGTTAGCAGATTATGTAACCTTAATTGATGTTGCGTCATCTTAATTGATGTTACGTCATCTCAATTGATGTGGGAATTTTCTATTTCACTACCAAGCGACGTGTTGTTGTCTCATTTCTAGGATGGCCACATCACCGTCGAATTACTGTAAAACAAGTCACACGCCCTTTTCAGCTCCGTCTGTTTGTCGCCATCACTAAGAAGGATGTCCCTTTCCTCCTGTCTTTGCAGCCAAAATCAAAAAAGAAGAAGCACAGAAAGTTCACCGCCCGACAGTCCACCAAGCAGGCGCAGAAGTCGGAACAGCCGGTTAAAGTTACGTCATCATAATTCGGACCCCACGGCGGAGTTCCTCGGGGTGGAGGATGAATTCACGGGCCATGAGGTGCTCTCGTCGCCGAGGGTGTCCCCGGTCCCATGGATGAACGTACCGGAACTAGTCATCACACAAACCCATGACAGTAAGTAGGTCTTTAAGAATCTTCTTTTTCAGATGATATGAGTTGAGTTATCGCCCAAACCTTCTCCTTTGCACCCAGTAATAGTGTACGTTGCTGAACAAACAACGAAACGTTTCAGCTACGTTCTCGTCGATCGTCACGCCATCTGCAGTCAGCTTGATGAACTGAATGTTCCCTTGCTGACAGCGAGCTTGGTGGGTCGTCAATCTTGATCACGTCGATAGTTCCATGTATAGAATCTAGGGGCAGTAATTCTTTCGCTTGATGTTCTTTTTCGTGGAACTTTCTATCAGGAGACGTGGTATCGACTTCTTTGGTGATGCAGTGATTCGCCAAAGACGT
>NMRB01000260.1:214561-250882 GCA_002633025.1 Notospermus geniculatus | reverse complement strand
GGGGGTGAAGTCAGTACCAAAGATGAACTGGATGGGGTCACTCTGACCTCGCATCAGTGGTCGAGGCCGGCAATCTTGTGGCGATGATTTCTGGTATACCTCATTGTCTGAAGTCTGTTTCCCAGAACAGTCCCCTCCCTAGGATGGTTATGACCGTTTGTTGAACCCTCTGACGTCAGACCTCGCCCATCTTCTCCAACATTGTTGTTACTGTTGAGAGAATCAACACTTCCTTCGTCACCGGGTTGTCCACCCTTCTTTATCAGCTACAGTCCTATTAGGAGTGGCCAAGCATCAGGTGAAGGGTGTCGTCGGTCTTCATGATCATCAGTCGACGAGTGATAACCGCGTGTACGATGGCTGAGAGGTAGAGCGAGGATTCGAGATCAAGAGGTCGTGGATTCGATACTCGGTCGAGTCGCTGCCTCGTCCTCTCCGCTGGTCTGAAATGTTTGGTGAAAGTGTGCTCTCCAACTTGGCAGCACAACACTTAGCTGACTCTTTCTGGACAAGGGAATTCGATGAGCAGTATCAAGTTTCTCCAGTGCTAATGATACTTGGGGCACCAGATCCTGTGGTGTTGTAATCACGTGGCTCATATGTTACATAAACCAAAGTAACCAATTTGGGGGGCTTGGATTCTTTTCATTCCTTAATTGCTGACACGTCCTGTTTGGGTTGGATACTTCAGATCTACCTTTGGGTTTCAGCTCAGTCTTTTCTAGAGTTTCAGATTGTAAAGTGCCAGCCTGAAGTAGACCCCGGTTGGGGTCGAAAATTTGTAAATATTCTGGAAATTGACTTTATATACATTTACATAAACCAAACCAAAGAGTACAGACTGCTCCCCCACCCGATCTGATCCCGGTCGGGAACATGGAATACCTAATCACTTACTTCCCCGTAACATATCGATCTTTTTCCTTCTAATTGCAATCAAACATCCACGGCGGTATAATATCTTGCAAACGGTACCAATCAAGTTGGCACAAACTCGCCTATACTCCAACAACTGATGTACATCGTCCCTGTACAGCCCATCCAGGCAAACTCAGGGTGGGCCAGTTTGAGTTTGAGTTACGTACCATGTGAAATGTGCCGTACGTAACATGATAATGAACGCTTGTTCTCAGAAACCGATCATTTGAGGAAAAGGAATCAATTTTCACCATGTTTTCCTGTCATCACTCGATGCAGGACGGATTCTATTTTCATTCTCATTCGGATCAGTCTCGGATTCATCCCATGCAACCCCGGACGGCCCCTGATACCATCTACAGCCTCCCATGGACTACTTCTATTTCGGCTCTACAGTGATTGAACGTCTGCTTCTCTATTCCTTTCCTTTGAATCTTAATTAAAATCATTCCGTTTTCCTCTTTAATCCATCTGATGTACGTGTACGTGTACGTGTACGTTCCCCAGGTAACTCTTCTTTGATTAGGTTGTAAAGATGGAGGACTAACCACAGGAACACTGGAATGTGCTTAAAGATTTCTTTCTTGTGGATAAAGTCTTCATTGGCACTGTTGCTGAAAATGACCTTGAAAAACCTTGTGGTCAGATAAAAATGAAAAAAATATCTGCTATTGTAATACTAGTAGTTAGGAATTTGTGAAGTAGTCACTTCCTACCTGAACAATTCTGACTGTATTATTATGACGGATTTAGATCTTTGTGAAAAGTTTACCCCAGTCTCATGATCAGGGTGGATGTGTACTTTACTATGATATCGTGGATTATCGCTCAGTACGAGATTTCCCTCATGGAAGACGGTAAGTTCGTTCACTGGACGATATCACTTTCCTCGAAATTTCATCGGATGGCGTTCTTCATAAAACATGCTATTGTTATGGTAACGTATTGAAATACGCCTCTGGTTTGTGGCAATAGGTTTATTCTTGTTCTTTATTGAATACTCGATGGCAGTAAACTTATTTTGCTTCACGCAAACAGTTTTTAATGAACCCATAAAAATCCCGAAACAAACAAGCAAATCCGATTACAGGCGAGTCTGACAAGTATATCGCCCCCAGAGGAACCGGATTGAAACCCTGACGTCACGTCAGTGGTGAAATTCCGCTAGTTAAGGCTTTTGATTGGTTGTTAATTTGTTAATACACCAGTTTTGATTGGTTTAATTGCTTACGTAACTCGATGCTGCAACCCCCGGTTGTTAATTCAGAAAACCCCCTCTTGCTTTTCCCTGAACGTGATATGATAAATGTTGATTTCATTACGAGATACGTCAACGAGGAGTCATCATCCCTTCCAGCATCACTTACTCATTCTACAAACACTCCATGATAACAGACCAGTTACTAACTCACAACCATCTTCACTGGTCCGTTACACAGATATCTCTTGTAAAGATGCAGAAAATATCGAATTTACACTTTCATATTAGTCTGCCATTGTTTGTGGATACGACGCTGAGACGACCTCGACGGCGTAAGTCTTTCGTCGCTCTACAACTCAGTTGGTCTCTTTCGCTTCTTCTCCTTGGCTTCTTCTCTGCCGCCTTCTTATTCTGCGTTCGTTATTGACCGTCGAATAAGTAAATCTTGTCGTTCGACAAAACCTGCCGCCCGCCAGTGATCCTCCGCCATTCCCCACAGCTTTGTCTTCAGGGAGGTTGGCTTCCGCCAGAATTTCTGTCGACTGGTCGTCTTGGCACAGGTCTGAAGGATGTGTTCAGGCATTTGCTCGCCACCTCCCCATTCCCGTCTTTGGCTGATTCGCATGATCTGTGTCTTGGCTAGAGGGAAGGCCAAGGCAGCTGATTACGGATCCAATGCTTCCTTGTTTCACGGTCTGATCGCCATCACCATCACCAACTCGTTACAGCCACATCCCCCTCTTTGGCGGATTGGCATGTTCCTTGCCTGCCTTGAGTGTACAGAAAGGTGAAGACAGCTGATGAAGGATACAATGCTTCCTTGTTTCACGGTCTGATCGCCATCACCATCAGCAACTCGTTACAGCCACATCCCCCTCTTTGGCAGATTGGCATGTTCCTTTCCTTGCCTTGAGTGTACAGCTGATGAACGATACAACGCTTCCTTGTTTCATAGTCTGATCACCGTCATCAGCACCTATAACATTCGTAATCATTCCTTTCCAATTGTTTGCTGCCTCTAGCGTGTACAAGAGTTTGACAGCAGATTCACTCCTTCGTGCGATGTTCTTACCTCATGGCATGGACAGAACACGAGCTTCCATGCAAATACACCGAGGTTTTCACACATTTTCCCAACCTCCTGGTTCTGTAAGGGACACGACCTGATTGAATCATTGATGAATATGATATGAAAGACGTAACCAGTCGGCCAGATAGGGTTCGTCACCTACAGAAACAAGGGAAGTGGTGGATAACAATATCGCAATCGACACCTCTCTTTCTTAGTTACTGGAATGATCGGTGAGATATCACCGGCAGAGGTCAGGGCCCAGTTGCACAAAGAATCTTAAGTCTAAGAAAAAACTTAAGTCTGAAATGAAGCCATCTGATTTGCTGAAACCTGGTCACATGATGACTTAAGTCAAACTTTAGACTTAAGATTCTTTGTGAAACTGGGCCCAGGTCAGGTTCCTTCGTGGTGCGCGGTGAGACTGGCATGTGGTTTCTCTTCTGTTAGGATTGGTCAGGTTCCTTCTGGCGAGGCTGCCATGCACGTGACCTCGTCCTCTGAACGGATTGGTCAGGTTCCTTCTGGTGAAGCTGCCATGCACGTGACCTCATCCTCTGAACGGATTGGTCAGGTTCCTTCTGGCTGCCATGCACGTGACCTCATCCTCTGAACGGATTGGTCAGGTTCCTTCTGGTGAGGCTGCCACGTGACCTCTTCCTCTGAACGGATTGGTCAGGTTCCTTCTGGTGAAGCTGCCACGTGACCTCTTCCTCTGAACAGATTGGTCGTGCATCAGTTCGTCTGTTCTTCCTCTCACCGGATTGGCTGCCCCAACTTGTCTGCCTCTTCCTCTGAACGGATTGCTATCTCTGCCGAACAGGATTAAATCTAGAAATTGGCATTACCCTTCTTGTTACAAGAATCATGTTACACCCAAACTTGCCCAAATCTCAGCGATTTCATTTCCTGATTACGAGGAGGACACACAACGATTAAACTCCACAATCTCGCGTGTTCTCGCGCGAATTAATTCGTTTTTACCGTCGTCTGCTGTTTTTACAGCCATCTTTGATGGATTGTCGGAATGGCTTCCAATCTCATTAAACCTGTTTCCTCGAGGTTCCTCCATTTATGCAATCTCGTCACGTACGATGTCTCGCCGTGTGAAAAGAATACCTGGCAAAGAATGCTGCTTTCTTGAACCGTGCTGGAATGGATGACGGATGGTGTGAGACGTGCTGTCATAAAAAGTGCACCAACAAAAGTGCATCACATTGGAAGAAACGAGCAGTATTTATGTCGTTTATTCTCTGTCATCTTCGTAATGGCATCGGCCAGGACAGACACGCGTTTTGATGAGGCTGGCAATAGGACGTTGATGACCTCATCTGAATGACATTATGCAATATCTTGAATGCCAGCAACCTTCCTACAAGCCCAGAATTTGAGAAATGCTTTACTTTAGCCCAGTGTTGGCGTGGTTCTTATGGTTTGTATTGTATACAATAGCAACGTTTTCCGACATTCAGGGCAATTGGACGAATGTCGTCCAGTGTGTACAGGGGAAAAGGGTTTTCAAACATGTTGTTCAAGTGTTGCTCAACCTGTTCGCAAGTGTATACAGGGGCACAAAATCGTGTTGCTGAGGAGTGTTGTACAAATGTTGCCAGTGTAGACGTAGTTTTTACTCCAGACACTCACCCCGAGCCTCTCCACCGCCATGGTTGTTCTTCTTTGAAGCCGGCCACCTGTTTGGATTCCTATCCAGCCCCGGTGGTGTAAATCATTAGGGGGAATGTGGTGTATGGCTCCGAACCAAACCTCTCCTAGGGGGAGATCTGAAGCATGTGGTTTAATCATTTAGAAATATGTTGAATGGCCTTGGAAGTGGTCTGTAATTGGTGTGCTTGGTTTGATAGAGAAAGCTTCAATGGTTCCACACTGTTCTTTACATAAAAAGGTAACGCAGGTTCCGAGACAGACATCTCTGTTTGGGTAGGGGTCTTGGTACAACAGTTCCAGGCGATTGTTACTGAACAATAAGCTCGGCCCCCTATGCCACCGCCCACACCGCTCCCTACGTCACCGCACACACCGCTCCCTACCTCACCGCACACACCGCTCCCTACCTCACCGCACACACCGCTCCCTACGTCACCGTTTGTGTGTGATGACGTAGCGCCAGGGTCCAGAACCACTGATTACCTCAGAATGCAACCTCCGTCCATCTCTCCAATCACTCTGGTCATCTGTATTTTACTAATGCCCCCTTATCACCAATATCAACCCATCCAATGAGGGCATATTACCATGTCTAATATAATCCAATCATCATCTGGTTCTCTATCTTTCCAGATCAAAGGAAGCGGTCGTCAGGAGTGACGGGTGGTGAGCAGAATCTTTTACGAGTCCCAAGACAGGTAAGAAACCATTTGCTGCATAACAGGAATACCCCCAGATTCTGGCGATGGTGTACAGAGGTTCTTCACGTGACGTCACATTTCCATGACGACATGATGCCACCATATTGGCCGTCGAAATGTCAAACGACGTCACGGCATGAACACAGCGTCAACACACAGATCGTGACGTCAAAATGTCATGACGTGATAGTTTTGACGTCGTCGCCGGCCATTTGACGCCCAAGATGGCCGATTCTTTGCTGTCACGTGACCGTTGTGACGTCAGTGAAGAACCTCTAGAGTTGTCTGTTTGTGCTCCCGTAGATGATCAGTGTTTGGCTGTTATTAGAGTTGTTTTCGAAAGCAACGAGATGTTCAATTGTCCTGTTTCTTGCTTTTGCATACCCTGTAGTACCCATGCCCGTAGTGCGAAAAAGTCTGTGTTTACATTTGATACGGATCGCTTGTCAGTTATCCTCTCCTAAATCGATGGATGGTCTTCCATCTAACTGGGGATTTACACCATTATTCTCTCGACCAGATCGCTGTGTTTACCGATGAAAGACCCATCCATTCCAACTATCCATATCGCTTCTCGTCCATCTGCAGCATCAGTCAGTAAATCCCTGAAAGCCAGATGGACAGTCCTAGCATAATCAAACTGCCCACGGCCTCATCACTTCCCACAGACAGATTACCCATGTTTGTCAGTCGTATATCTCCTCGTTTACCCTGACAACATCGTCTGGTTTCAATGTGGCTTCTTTGAATCACTCGGCAACAAAATGGCCGTCGTTTATGCGTTTTATTGCTAGTTTTAGTTCGTTTATTGTTCTGGTACAAGAGTCACTATTTCGTAATACTTCCAATATCCATAAATCGGCCTTCAATACGATGCTACTCGGCCCATTTCTTTGGTAATCACATTCCTAAATCACCATTCACGCAGTGATTACATATTTAATCATCCATTTGTCCATTCCACCTCCTTTTTATCAAATCCAGGACATCTTCCTTCCCGAGCATGTTTCTCTGCTGACAATGGTGAGAATTCCTCTTGTGATAACTCCATGACATGTTGCACATTATAATGTTCGTCACTGCACAAACTGCCCCCTTCAGGGCGTACAGCATGAAGGTCTTACACAGAATCCTGCGCTGACCCTGTCACCAAATTGTCCCTGATGACGTAATACGCCTGTCACCAAGTTGTCCCTGATGACGTAATACGTTTGTCACCAAGCTGTCCCTGATGACGCAATACGCCTGTCACCAACATGTCCCTGATGACGTAATACGCTTCTCACCAAATTGTCCTTGATGACGTAATACGTCTGTCATCAAATTGTCCCGATGACGTAATACGCTTGTCAGCAACTTGTCCCTGATGACGTAATACGCTTGTCACCAAATTGTCCCTGATGACGTAATACACTTGTCACCAGATTGTCCCTGATGACGTAATACACTTGTCACCAAATTGTCCCTGATGACGTAGTACACTTGTCACCAAATTGTCCCTGATGACGTAATACACTTGTCACCAAATTGTCCCTGATGACGTATTATACACTTGTCACCAAATTGTCCCTGGTGACGTAATACGCCTGTCACAAAATTGTCCATGATGACGTAACACGCCTGTCATTAAATTTTCCCGATGACGTAATACACTTGTCAGCAACTTGTCCTTGATGATGTAATACGCCTGTCACCAACTTGTCCCTGTGACGTAATACGTCAGTTTTTCCTGTATTCCGTGTTTAACTTACGTTTCTTTCTTAAAGCGTAAACGAAACAAGGAAAAACCGAAGAAACAGGTCAGTGGTTGATTCCACAGCGCTTGATAGATGGCGTCAGTGGCTAACGTGGCTGTTACATCACTAACATTCGATCTAACCCTTGTCTGTATCACAGATAAGATGTCGTTCTTTGATTTACCTTTTGAGATTTGCGGATTTTACACCATTATAAACACGAGTTACTGTGAGCTGTTATGAGAACCCCTACTAAACAGCCTTTGATAACATTGTGTACAGTACAGCAGTGCATTGTGTGAAACCCACGCCGTAGTATATTACACCATTGTTTTGTCGAATGTAATAACACCTATATGTATGTAAACCTGACTCGTCGCTTAGGCACATAACTACAACATATCTCGACGAGGAAACCTTTCCCCCTCCCCTCGAAGAAGCAAATGTTTCCGTCGTGTCCAGTCTGTGTTTGTCGTGCTTTGGTGATGCTATGTCGGTTGTCATGTACGCTTGGTGATTCCGATTTGATATCACTGATCAGAATCACCTTCATCCGTACTGTCCCCTCCCCCAACTAAACCCCATCCCTCACTGACTTAATGCCAGACTATCGTTTACCAATCAGTGCTTAACAACAACTAGAGCAGCTCTTGGCGCCATACAGAATAAAGTTTGCCGTATATCATGATGGATATTAGACCGAATAAGGGGACATTGTGATTGCTGTCCACTTAACCGCTCTTTCTTCCCTTTTATCATCATGTATATCTATCAAAACTGTTTTATGAGACCAGAGAAGAAATGTTGCTGTGACGTCACTCCAGGATGCTGGCAGAAAGAAGTTATCGTGGTAGCAACTTGTGTTTGGGCTTAATGCAAGAGAATCCTATCTAGACGTGATAGAGTCGGTTATTTGATCTCATATTGGATTCTGGACGACCTCGCTTTCAAATCTCGTAACGGTAGATACTGTCACTGAAAGCATTTCAGACATTATCATCCTCGGAAGTGCTTAAACATACATCGTAACGGTTCCAAAGAACGGAGCTCTTCGGTCATGTCGGTTGTGAGAATTCTTCTTGGCAGAATACCCCAACTCCCAGCTGCATCTGATGCCCGCGGTGTCCTATGCCTCTGAGTGGCCTCAGACCAGTTTGTTTCTGATGTCCTCTTACAAACTCCTCCGCAGTCCCGTGTCATTCCCCATTTTATGATGCTCCACTACTTACGGTATCAGTAAGGTGAAACATCTGACCTCTGCGTCGGAGATTGGTCCCCTTAATCCCGAGGAGGTAGTTTCTAGTTCTTTGTCATTCGAACCCTGGATGTCTGGTATCAAAGGCATATTGGCAGACGCTGTAATCCCCGTAATTACTGGTTGTAACATGAACCTCGCAGTCAGACTTGATGCTGAAACTGTAGAACAGTGAGAAGGTTGTTGACTCGTGAGGAATCTTAGGAGAAGGGAAACCGTCATTAATTGGTTTCAAGATCATGTATACTTAATCGACAATTCCAAGGAAGTCAGATATCAAACACGATCTACATCACAACTTCACCAGAAGCTCATGTCAATTTGTCATCTGAGCACAAAGCGAAGGAGAATTGTTTCTTTGAAAAACGTTGCCACGAAAAAGGCAAATCATTTTGGAGAAGAAATGCAATGTGCTGACTCAGCGATTTCCATTTGTCTCGCCAGGAGTTGATCTTGAAGTCTACTTTGTTGCTCGTTAAAGCTCGTTCATCATGACAATATCCCATTCCTTATGCTTACATTCCTCCTTCATTCACCACTTCTACAATGAGTACCATCCGTTTTTGGAGTGAGTCAAGGATCGATGGAATATGTTCTGTGAATTTCTATATCGTTCAGTGTGAGTGGTTCAGGAAACTGAGAAAGTGACTAACATCGCCTGTTGCTTGCAGTAGGCAGATGGTGTTATCACCATATGTCAATTGAATGAGGGCTGCAGTGGTTGGAGTGGGCAGGCCTGGTTGATAAGACTTTTAGGCCTACATGCATGTCTGAAACCTGCATAAGTTGATTCTGGATACCGGTAGCCTACAGTGGAAATCCTGTCCGCCAGTTGGCTCTACCCTCTCAATATACATCACCTATCCTGCATCACCTCTGCTTTGCTCCCACCGAGGGCAGTGGCTTGATCGAGGATGTACAGTTCAACTGTGTTCATCATCTCTTCATGTGTTCAAGCGCCAAGTTCAGTCCTACGATCTTCCTCTCCACCTATTAAAACAAAAAAATACCATTAATCTGAGTATGTGTCATGTTGTTCATTGTCCGTGCTCCTTCAACATTCCAAAAAAACAGCACGCGGAAGTCACGAAGCAATCAGAGTCAACACATCCCACGCCGTGTGTATCATTCTTACCCACTGATATCTGGTATTGCGAAGATTTCCAGCAGTCACGTCTCCTGGTAAACCAGAACATCCTCATTCCCGCCCCTCTTCCTACTATCAGAAGGAACGAATTGGGAACGGTGCTATAATCACGAAGTACCCACTGACCGACTCTGCTGAGACGTCGTGTACTTTTCATCTGCTAGGCCTCAGAGTAGAACAGATGCTTTACAAGCTTCAACTGCAAACAGATTGTACGAGCGCCTTCTGGCTTGCATGAAGGAGTGCTGCCCCAACTCGGTACAGTCAATAAGAAAACCATTGACGAAATGTTGTTCAGTATGGAAGGAATGGGCTTGATACTGGTGTGGGATCCAACCAAAGCTACTGATCCCATGTCTTCATTGGTCAGCGTATGCAGACAACAGACATTTGACATCTAGTCATTTCTCTTATTGAAACCACTGACACCATATCCAGTCCGTGGTTATCTTGGAAAAGAAGTGTATGCCTGAAGGAACAACATCACTCGCTTATCTTACCACCGATATCGGCTTTTCTCTGACTGGCTTACTGGAGAAGCTATCGGTAAACTACTTAAGGCACTCAAAAAGAAACACTCACTACCCTTCTATAATAAAATAACCAATCCGGCAAGCTGCTCTTCTTAAAAGCAATATGAATAAGTACCATTGGACACAGTAGAGGGACGAGGTTTGTACCTGAAGTAGTCAGACACCTTAAAGAATCTTGTAGGATATTAGTGACGAGGTTTATTATCCGGCGTTGCTCATTCGTTGCACCACAAGTGGAGGTAATGTGTCTTGTGAGTTGATGCCTGTTGAGGTATCGAGGTTGCTTCTTAACAAGATATGACGCTTCTAGGAATCGACTACCGTTGGTTGCCGCGCGATCGTTATCAAACTCGTCTTATAGGAAATGTGCGGGAGTTGGATCGATCAGTCGAAAATGCATGAAGGACCAGATGGTACTCGACTTTGTCAGGAGGTAGATACAGATTAAAAGCCTCTGAGTTGAACTTGTCTAAAGCATTTCTGAACGTGTTCGTGACGGAGGAATGTGTATCGGGTTCGTAGTAGAAAAAAGTGCAACACATGTATTTACCTAAGTGTTTTTAAACTACACTGGAATACGTCCTGACGTGTCGGTCTTTCTTATTCTTCTCTCGGCTTTCCTATCATTTTGTAACACACAGAAACAGGACCTTACGCAACAGGAACCTTTATCGTGCGGTATTCCTTCCTGGAGAAGACGCTGTTGGATACTCAGCTACTGCCGTCATCAGGATACAGAGTCACAGATGAAATTTCTTATTCGGACATCCACAATGAGAAAATTTCCGCGACACCCCGTCAAGGTGCTTAAACGTGGATTTTCCTTAGACACCGAACACTTTCCGTCAACGGAGAAGATTGGGGTAGGTGATGATAATGGTGACTTATTCATCGTTTCCATGACGTAACATCGTTCTGTTACGTAACGATGTTACGTCGTGGTTTATGTTGGGAGCGATGTTACGTCGTGGGTTCTGTTGGGTTACACGTTTTGCCTGCCGGCTTTGCGTCATGTTGTCGACGTCAGCAATGGCGGACATTGTTGAAGTTACGTAATGGAAACCATGAATACTTGATTGGTTAGTGATTGCCTCTTTAGTTTTTCTCCACACTCTCCCCATCATGTTATAGGTACTAATCATCTCATTCACTTTACTTATCAAAGGTATGACGGCTCACTAAAGGTCGTGTTACTTTTTTCTGCACACTCTCGAGCTCCTCCCTTCCAATCTGCCCAGGTTATTATCGTGTTAATGATCCGTGTAGGCCGTCTCTCTTTCTGCAGCTGCCGACAGCTATTGGAACATTCTTGCTCATCGTTTCTAACTCGTAGCCATCCTAAGAAGCTACCCTCTCGACGAACCTTGGGCAAGTGAAGCAGGCTCAAGCTGTGACTCTATTCATCGTATCCATGACGTAACTCCGACAGTGTCCGCCATTGCTGGCGTCGCAAGGGTGGTGGGCAAATGACGCAAGGGTGGTGGGCAAATTTCATGGCTTTGCTGAAGGAGCTGGTGGGCAAAAAGACGCAACGTCACAACGTTTTCAACGTCATGTAGGCCTGGATACGACGTCATGGATACGATGAATAGAGGAATCCCACTGACGATTGTGACGTCACTGCCGCGACGAGATGCCGCCATGCTGGACGTCACGTCCAACGCATTCGTAGCTTCAGATGACGTCCAACATGGCTGACGTGCGAATTATGACGTCAATGATGACGTCACGTGAAGTTCCTCTATAGTCGACGTGCCCACCGATGCTTGCCACTAGAGGGCCACTTTTCCACCTCCACTTGCGGCCCTCTAGTGGCTAACGGGGGGTTGCCGCTGCCCCCATGCCCCCCATTAGCCTCTAGAGGCCCACCGATGCTTGCTGTCTGGGTATTCACCTGTTCTGACTCAAGTAGATTTCAATGAGGAACTTTTCTGCCGTCGGTGGCCGTAAGAGGCCGCCTGTTACCGGTCCTAGAACGTCGCAAAATTTGGCGTCAAGTGCGCCCACGTCATTATGGACGACGTTGTGGCATGCATTTCTGCCCTGTGACGTCGAATTTCATGACGTTCTGGGACCGGTAACTCGTAGCGGCCTCTGACGGCTCCAAAGTTCCTCATGGTAAACCATTCTATGACCAAGTCGTGGTCACAAATGTCGTATAACTGTCTTCAGTCCCAATGCTTTCTTCATAGCTTTAGGCATTTTGGCGGTAATGGGAGTACACGTAGACCTAACTTACATCGTAAGGTTCGATCTTCGTTCGTCTAAATCATTTTGTCCCTGTCCACTCAAATAATAATAATAATAATAATGGCGAGTTCTTATATAGCGCTTCATAGCGTATTACGCTCTCTAAGCGCTTCACACATTATTACCCCAGCCTATGATTCAGAAACCTTTCTGTAGAAACCAAAGGGCAGCCACAATATAGCGCACACGATGGACATTTCAGGCCAGTTGAGAGTTACAGAGTGACACGGCCGGGGATCGAACCCACGATCTTCCGATCATGAGTCCACAGCCCTAACCATTATGCCACCGCACTCCCCTCGAAGAGACCCTTAGACACCTTATCTAACACATTAGTAAGACCCTCATACCAATCTAGTGGACATTTAACCGACCCTGTCTTTTGTCTGAACCTACAATCTAATTAGACTCCAATGAACACCTTGTGAAAACACCAAATAAGTAGGCCTATATACCCCACAGTTCTTCTCTTTTGGAGTCCAACTAAAATAACGATGATTGCATGATTGCATTAATTAACTGTCCCTGATTTACCCTGACAAATTTTGCGGCCTAATTTTCTTCTTGACAGAAGAGGGCCAAAGCCCAAGGTGTAATTTAACGTAACTTGTATAATTCCTCCAAGGTACATGTACATGTACTTGTATAATTCCTACACTATGCTTTTTTCGGCAAAATTTAAAGCCTGCAGAGTTGATTAATACATGTACTTGCGAACACTTCGCTACACGAAAAAAACAACAAGTGGGAAATATTTTTGTCGTGATGTACTATCATCATTCCAAACCTAGAACTCATATCCTTCTATGCTATCCTCGGTCGGTGATTC
The DNA here is from genome assembly GCA_002633025.1 of Notospermus geniculatus. Classification (NCBI taxonomy): domain Eukaryota; kingdom Metazoa; phylum Nemertea; class Pilidiophora; order Heteronemertea; family Lineidae; genus Notospermus; species Notospermus geniculatus. Next base: position 237,578 of record NMRB01000260.1, on the reverse strand, counting down.
TATTCCCCGTGCTGATTTATCAACGACACCACAGCGATCATTAGCACCGTGCTAACCTTCCCCATCAGGACGTGCGGTGTTCTCTTATTCCCCAAACACCCTCTGCCAGCGCGATGCAATAAGGACAATGTGATATAATTCATCTCAAAGACCCCCAGACGGGGAGAGCAATATGCGCCGATATTGTAACTGATAACAGTTTCCCACTAACAACCATGCTAATGTCATCTATCAGCGAGAGAATCTCGAGCTTGGATCGATGTTTTTTTACTTGATTACCGCATTTTATTCATTCTGATCGTATCCTACAATTGTTTCACTCGTTATTTACGTTTTTAGAAAGCATCGTAAACATAGCTGCATTGGTTCGACTGGATTCTGTCGCTGAAATTGCTTTCAAGATCGATAAAAGCAATGTTGGCGAGTTCGGGATCGTCGGAATGTACTTGTTTACATCGCGACGACAACAGCAACGGGTGGACGGAATTCATCGATAAGAGTTCAAGAATGATGATCACGTCTCAGGCCCCATGGGCCTGAAACGTGATCACGTCTCAGGTCCCGCACTACGCATGTGTATTAGGTCATATTTATTTCTTTTCACAGGCAATAGATGGCGTGTAAAGTGATCTGAATTGCCAGTGTGGAGGGGATGGTAGTCCTAGAGTGCCAGTCCGAGTGACAATAATTTGCTATCGTGGTTACTATAGCCAATACTCGTGTAACGGGACAGTTTTAAAGGCGCGGTCATTCTGCAAATCTGCAGTTGAGGGGAATTTGCTGTTTTGCATTCTTTGTAATTGATTTTATTAAGGCTTTGACATGTTTGATGACAGGATGAGGTCCCTACCCCCCTGTCCCCTGCCTCTCATGTCAAAAGGTATCAGTTGGTTTTGGGCGTGATGCAAGAGAATAATCCTATCTAGACGTGATAGAGTCGGTTATTTGATCTGATATTGGATTCTGGACGACCTCGCTTTCAAATCTCGTAACGGTAGATACTGTCACTGAAAGCATTTCAGACATTATCATCCCTAGAAGTACTTAAACATCGTGACGGTTCCAACGAACGGAGCTCGTCAATGTCGGTAGAAGAATTCTTCTTGGTTGAATACCCCAGTTCCCAGGTGTCCTATGCCTTTGAGTGGCCTAACACCAGTTTGTTTCTGATGTCCTCTTACAAACTCCTCCGCAGTCCCGTGTCATTCCCCATTTCATGATGCTCCACTGACGGTTTCAGTAAGGTGAAACTTCTGACCTCTGCGTCGGAGATTGGTCCCCTTAATCCCGAGTAGGTAGTTTCTAGTTCTTTGTCATTCGAACCCTGGATGTCTTGTATCAAAGGCATATTGGCAGACGCTGTAATCCCCGTAATTACTGGTTGTAACATGAACCTCGCAGTCAGACTTGATGCTGAAACTGTAGAACAGTGAGAAGGTTGTTGACTCGTGAGGAATCTTAGGAGAGGGAAACCGTCATTAATTGGTTTCATGATCCATGTATACTTAATCGACGATTCCAAGGAAGTCAGATATCAAACACGAGCTACATCACAACTTCACCAGAAGCTCATGTCAATTTGTCATCTGAGCACAAAGCGAAGGAGAATTGTTTCTTTGAAAAACGTTGCCACGAAAAAGGCAAATCATTTTGGAGAAGAAATGCAATGTGCTGACTCAGCGATTTCCATTTGTCTGGTAAGGAGTTGATCTTGAAGCCTACTTTGTTGCTCGTTAAAGCTCGTTCATCATGACAATATCCCCTTCCTCATGCTTACATTCCTCCTTCATCCACCACTTCTACAATGAGTACCATCCGTTTTTAGAGTGAATCAAAGATCGATGGAATATGTTCTGTGAATTTCTATATCGTTCAGCGTGAGTGGTTCAGGAAACTGAGAAAGTGACTAACATCGCCTGTTGCTTGCAGTAGGCAGATGGTGTTATCACCATATGTCAATTGAATGAGGACTGTAGTGGTCGGAGTGGGAAGGCCTAGCTGATAAGACTGTTAGGCCTACATGCAAGTCTGAAACCTGCATAAGTTGATTCTGGATACTGGTAGCCTACAGTGGAAATCCTGTCCGCCAGTTGGCTCTACCCTCTCAATATACATCACCTATCCTGCACCACCTCTGCTTTGCTCCCACCGAGGGCACGTGGCTTGATCCAGGATGTGGTCATCATCTCTTCATGTGTTCAAGCGCCAAGTTCAGTCCTACGATCTTCCTCTCCACCTATTAAAACAAAAAAATACCATTAATCTGAGTATNTTGGAAATAGTAGAGGGACGAGGTTTGTACCTGAAGTAGTCAGACACCTTAAAGAATCTTGTAGGATATTGGTGACGAGGTTTATTATCCGGCGTTGCTCATTCGTTGCACCACAAGTGGAGGTAATGTGTCTTGTGAGTTGATGCCTGTTGAGGTATCGAGGTTGCTTCTTAACAAGATATGACGCTTCTAGGAATCGACTACCGTTGGTTGCCGCGCGATCGTTATCAAACTCGTCTTATAGGAAATGTGCGGGAGTTGGATCGATCAGTCGAAAATGCATGAAGGGCCAGATGGTACTCGACTTTGTCAGGAGGTAGATACAGATTAAAAGCCTCTGAGTTGAACTTGTCTAAAGCATTTCTGAACGCGTTCGTGACGGAGGAAGGTGTATCGGGTTCGTAGTAGAAAAAAGTGCAACACGTGTATTTACCTAAGTGTTTTTAAACTACACGGGAATACGTCCTGACGTGTCGGTCTTTCTTATTCTTCTCTCTGCTTTCCTATCATTTTGTAACACACAGAAACAGGACCTTACACAACAGGAACCTTTATCGTGCGGTATTCCTTTCTGGAGAAGACGCTGTTGGATACTCAGCTACTGCCGTCATCAGGATACAGAGTCACAGATGAAATTTCTTATTCGGACATCCACAATGAGAAAATTTCCGCGACACCCCGTCAAGGTGCTTAAACGTGGATTTTCCTTAGACACCGAACACTTCCCGTCGACGGAGAAGATTGGGGTAGGTGATGATAATGGTGACTTATTCATCGTTTCCATGACGTAACGTTATGTTACGTTCAACGTAACGATGTTACGTCGTGGGTTCTGTTGGGAGCGATGTTATTGTTACGTCGTGGGTTCTGTTGGGTTACACGTTTTGCCCCCCGGCTTTGCGTCATGTTGTCGACGTCAGCAATGGCGGACATTGTTGAAGTTACGTAATGGAAACCATGAATACTTGATTGGTTGATCATCAACAGTGATTGCCTCTTTAGTTTTTCTCCACACTCTCCCCATCATATTATAGGTACTAATCATCTCATTCACTTTGCTTATCAAAGGTATGACGGCTCACTAAAGGTCGTGTTACTTTTTTCTGCACACTCTCGAGCTCCTCCCTTCCAATCTGCCCAGGTTATTATCGTGTAATAATGATCCGTGTAGGTCGTCTCTCTTTCTGCAGCTGCCGACTGCTATTGGAATATTCTTGCTTATCGTTTCTAACTCGTAGCCATCCTAAGAAGCAACCCTGTCGACGAACCTTGGGCAAGTGAAGCTCAAGCTATGACTCTATAGAGGAATCCCACTGACGATTGTGACGTCACTGCCGCGAAGAGATGCCGCCATGCTGGACGTCACGTCCAACGCATTCTTAGCTTCAGATGACGTCCAACATGGCTGACGTGCGAATTATGACGTCAATGATGACGTCACGTGAAGTTCCTCTATAGGCCCCTAGTCGACGTGCTGTCCAGATCTTCAGTTCCTTTTGCATTTGTAGTTGATATTTCCGTCAGGGCCGAAGCCATAGCATTATTGGTCCTGGTAAATATGGAAGAGGCCATCTCAAGCTACTCATGTTCCTCACCTGGATGGGGTCCTTTACTTGCCCCTGCACAGAAACAAGATACAAGGCACCACCGACGGTCTACTGTCCCATGCGACGGACTGAAGAGCCAGCGGGCGTGAAAACCACTAGGCTATAAAAGTGTCCCCAGTCCCCATCTTTAGTTCTGATATCTCCATTGGTACCTCCGTGGCCGGTAGCCTCAGGCCTCTCAGCGCATCTGTCCAAATACAGCGGATATCTCTTCAATCTTTCTGATAGTCTCAGGAATGAGACAAGATACACTGAAGCCTTTCTCTACACTCTGACTCGTGTTCGTCAGCAACTGTGTCGATCAGGTGGACCAAGTAAAACAACCAAGGATCCAATAACATAGACCCATTCACCTATTCTGACCCAAGTAGATTTCAATGGTAAACCATTCTATGACCAAGTCGTGGTCACAAATGTCGTATAACTGTCTTCAGTCCCAATGCTTTCTTCAAAGCTTTAGGCATTTTGGCGGTAATGGGAGTACATGTAGGCCTAACTTACATCGTAAGGTTCGATCTTCGTTCGTCTAAATCATTTTGTCCCTGTCCACTCACCTCGAAGAGACCCTTAGACACCTTATCTAACACATTAATAAGACCCTCATACCATTAACCAACCCTGTCTTTTGTCTGAACTTACAATCTAATTAGACTCGAATGAACATGTTGTGAAAACACCAATAAGTAGGCCTATACCCGACAGTTCTTCTCTTTTGGAGTCCAACTAAAATAACGATGATTGCATGATTAAATTAACTGTCCCTGATTTACCCTGACAAATTTTGCGGCTTAATTTTCTTCTTGACAGAAGCGCTTAGGGCCAAAGCCCAAAGGTGTAATTTAACATAAAATACACATACATGTACCTTGGAGGAATTATACTTTAATAATTATACATGTATCTCCACTAGGTACATGTACATGTACTTGTATAATTCCCGCACTATATGCTTTTTTCGGCAAAATTTATAGCCTGCAGAGTTGAATAATACATGTACTTGCGAACACTTCGTTACACGAAAAAAAAACAACAAGTGGGAAATACTTTTGTCGTGATGTACTATCATCATTCCAAACCTAAAGCTCATATCCTTCTCACGGATCCTATCCTCGGTCGGTGATTCTATTCCCCGTGCTGATTTATCAACGACACCACAGCGATCATTAGCACCGTGCTAACCTTCCCCATCAGGACGTGCGGTGTTCTCTTATTCCCCAAACGCCCTCCGCCAGCGCGATGCAATAAGGTCAATGTGATATAATTCATCTCAAAGACCCCCAGACGGGGAGAGCAATATGCCCCGATATTGTAACTGATAACAGTTTCCCACTAACAACCATGCTAATGTCATCTATCAGCGAGAGAATCTCGAGCTTGGATCGATGTTTTTTTTACTTGATTGCCTCATTTTATTCATTCTGATCGTATCCTACAATTGTTTCACTCGTTATTTACGTTTTTAGAAAGCATCGTAAACATAGCTGCATTGGTTCGACTGGATTCTGTCGCTGAAATTGCTTTCAAGATCGATAAAAGCAATGTTGGCGAGTTCGGGCTCGTCGGAATGTGCTTGTTTACATCGCGACGACAACAGCAACGGGTGGACGGAATTCATCCGCCGGAACCAAATGAGGTGTTAAAGCGAAATCTGATGTCACGACGGCATTGTGGTGTCACGTGCTAAACCTGCCAAGGTCGAGGCAAGAAACGATTCGCTGTGTCCCTGGCTCCATGATACTAGGCCCTGTCACCTGATTCCCAACCTGCATCATCGAATCGTTATGTAGGACGTCTTTGCACTGACATCATCAAAGCTTTCATACGGGTAATTTGTGAAAGGTCAGGATTATTCTAGCGATGGCATTTACTCAATCTGCTTGTCCAGGTCGTGAAGCGGCTAATTATCACTTCCTAGGACTCCTGTAACATTGACGATATCAATGGTTTAAACATTCGCCTAATGACGAGCATTGTCTGCATTGATGTCTTCATTACGAGCTCTGAATCATGTGATGCCCTGAATTAAGGGGCGCAGCGGGCCGAAGGGAAATGGACGTGTGACCTGACCTTTCAAGACGGATATGATGATTGGGGCAGGGATGGGTTTTTATAACAGGATAATGGAGGCCACGCTCCGGAAGACGTCAAGAAAGGTACGCTCTGGATTGCGGGGGGAGGGGGGTGATGTCCCTCACGAATTCATGAATACGAAATCTAATGAAACTCTGTTGGAGCATGATGGAGATGGTAGTTATCTTCAGCCATGTTAATGGTACCACTTCAGCACAAGCTGCACATCGTTGAAGAATAGTTCCTGGTTTTTCTCAGACCTGCGTCTCTCCAGAAGAGAAACAGCCTCTTGTGAGGTTGTCAAAGGAATTTTTAAAGATGCTAACTCAAAGTGGCAGCCCAAAGCAGCATTTTTGCACAAAATAACCAATTAATTCCCAATACGACGCTTGTAATGATTAGCGACTAATTTGGTAAACATTGAATTTTTGATGATGTTTCCCAGCTTTATGGGTAGAAAGGTTTAGATCATCCATGTGTGGTTGTCTAAGGATTTGGTAGCCTACGTGCCGAGTGTGAGAGGGTTTTTCATGTAAATGTCAGTGGAACATTCCAGAGCAACAGCGGTTTCTGTGTAAGGAAGGGAACTGTGCCATCCTTCAACGTCATGTTGTACCAGTTTGTTGATGACCGTCAAAACTTTCCCGTGCTGTGATAAGTGCAGATCCTTCAAAGAGAGCCAATGGTTGGATGGTCAATACTGACATGCCTGACAAGGGTCGAGAGTTACAGCTGCCGTCGGCACAATCAAGAGAGGATCACGACTGGCGAAACGTTGAGGTTGGCAACTACTTTCAGACCCGACAACTTCACCTCGTGCCAGAGTACTTTTCGCCTCCAAACGAAGTACACTCCATCTCTTCTAACTGTATGACCCAAATCAGGTGACATGATCTCTTAGTAAATATTTCTAGATTGAATTAACTCCATTTTGATTCAATATCAGATATCATGATGACGTTTGATGATTGTGTGGACATGCCATTAGGTTGGTCTCTCATGTCTTAGGGCTAATCTTATCAATATGTCCTAACGGGGAATCAGTTGCTGCTTATCAAGAGCAGGTTGATCTTGAGACCGATACACTGTATGTATCTCATTCCATCTCCAGCTACATATAAGTAGATACATCACAGGTCATGTCTGATGGTAGAAGGTGGTCATCTTTCATAGCTTCGGTCTGGAGCATTCAGGAATCAGCGTCTGTGATACATTCCTTTGATCCGTCGTAGGTCCAGAGACCTAAAACACATTGAAATAACAGGAAGTACGAAATACCTCAGAATCAGATGGAGAGCAAGTGCTTCTTGAATCGTATACCCGAGAAGAAACTTGATCCCAGTTGATGAGAGGACAGAGATTTGCTGACCGGTCATGGAATCTTGGTTTACCTGACTTTGGGATCACGTCTCCACCACAGCTTCAGGGGACCCGTCCCTTGCCCCGGGTACCCTCCAAATAATCCCTCTTTCTGATCACAAACCAGATTGGGAAGCCCTTCATGAACAATCAACCTGTCTTTCTCTGGTAACTCAATCGTTTTCCGTCGTATCGCTTCACTCTTCCGGCAAGGTGTCCTCTAAGGCTTCTTTCGTTCTTCTCACAAATGGTTAATGAGTTTGGAAGATCTGTTACATTATAGCCGTCGATACCATGAACTGAGAAAGAACTTTCTAAGTCATTGACTAAAGTTGATTGCTCACATCAGCAGCAACACGCTCATAGTTCGTGCGTGGTTTCACAACTATCTGATCGTCAAACTTATTCCTGGAACCCATGTTCCTTACTTGAATAGGGTCTTTTACTTGCCCTTGCATCGGGGCAAGGTACAAGATATAGGAGCAAGGTATGCCCTCTTGCATGGGCAAGGCACCACGACTTATACCGTCCCATGCGACGGACGTGTAAGAGTGAGGGATGATATCCCATATGGCCCGGGCTGGATTCGAACCAGGGACCTCTCGCTTGCTTAGCGGACGCGATAACCACTCTGCCGTCAGGGTTCTTCAACTAAATATGTTTTTGTTGAACTCCAGGTACATGTACATGTACATGTACATGTAATGTACATGTACATGTACATGTACACGCGATTGGGTTTTCTCTGATTCCTATATCTGACGTCCTACCATCCTCTGTATGGACTCATTAATTATAGCTACTAATCACGATCTGTGGCCTGATTAATAAAACCACATCCATCATCTCACCTTTCGGTCCTATTACTCGGCTGCGTGACTGTTGATGTTGATGGCCTGAGATTCTAGGCACGGTGGACCGGTTAGGGTCATGATCGTGATCAGCCGGTCATAACTAGACCCAGTTCGGAAAGGCAGGGACGCCAGCAGCTCTGACTTCATGAATAATAGTACATGTAGTACATTTCATTCGGATAGAGTACTGTGATAGCGGACTTTCACGTCAAAGATGACGGTTCACATGGTGTCTACAAATTCCGGCTACAATAATCTGGCCTTGGCTTCAAGCAATGGTAAAGTCAAATGTATTGCAAGTGCCTGCAGGTTGATTTTCAACCTGCATTTTATACCAACCGACTTGGACTTCGTAGATGTGAAAGCTCCTATGATTTCCACAGTTTCTTTGGAAGCTGATGAGGACGGTGTTGAACTTCATTCGACTGTCCAAAAAGCTCCGTAATAAACTGAAGTTATAGACCGCTTCAAGAGCGATCTGTCATCGGCTGAAATGTAATCAAGATGTTGACATGAGTTTATTGGATGTGATCATCATTTTGATTGGTTGGTAATATGAAACATGCATGGCCCGAGGTGGACCAACTCCGGATTAATGAACGTCTAGTTATCAAACCTCGTCGGCCGACGGAGAACACCGACTGCCTCGGGCTACCGACGCAGTTGTACGAGTCGTCACTCCCCTTGTCGGGAGTCAGAAGGAGGTAGGCCTACCGGCCGCACACTTTTTACCCGACAGGGCGGCGCTGTGAACGGTTGTACCGAATGCGTCGAAAACAGAGCAGCACTACGCAATGACGTCGCGTCACGACGTTCTTGACGCAGTGCAAATACCTCACGTAGCAGGAGCCATGACCTTGGGTCCTTCTTAAAGGTACTGTCACACTGAAGTAGTTCTCAAAACGTCCTGCCCCGTCCTAAAAAATCATGAAACGGGCCAGAACGTGCAACGTTGGCCAAATAATGCCTCAAAGTTCTGAAGCACCCTTCCCGTCCGAGACCGTCCAGGAAGTTCGTAAAAAGACTGTAATAAGTTGCCACTCCGTCCACTCCGTCCGCACACAGTTTGAACCCGTTCGGCAACATTTTCAAGAACGTACTGAGAACTAACTCAGTGTGATGGGGGGGGGGGGGCATTAACAATTCAGGCACAATACTTTCCTTCTATGACGGCACAATCCAGCTACCATGTACTAGACGAATGCCATTACCATACTTCATCCATCCTCATTAAATTCAGGCCACTTTCCTCACATCTAACATTAAAAAATCAAATTATCACTTGTTGCAGTGAAGGGAATTGAAACACGCCAATAAATATCTCTAATATGTACTCGGAAGCGAGTCACTCCATGTTGACAATAGAGTCATGTCGATTTCGCCTACGCCTTTGTTATGTCAATTACCTCCGCGGATACCCTGGGGGTCCTTTCATCAAACACGCAAATACTCGTGGGGTTCGTAGTCTTGAAGCCCTGTATCTTGTGTCCCAACCTGAGATTACACGTACCGTACATAAGTGTACATAGCATGGTCAAGTTGAGTTGGAATGAGATAAACTGTACATTAGAATCCCTGGTAATGGAAGTTGCTCATCTACCGAAAGTTGTGAAGTTTTCCTGCCTGAAAGAATGCATTCTGAGACAGAACATTAGTGCTTTTGCATCATGAAGGATTATAGTCACGTACTACAGTATATTCAATTGACGCGAGGTGTAGGTTTCATACATGTAGGGAGTTCTAATGAACTGTCTTGTGCTTCAACGATTTCATAGTGCACACCAGCAGCACTCCTGTTCAAACATTTCATAGTGCACACCAGCAGCACTCCTGTTCAAACATTTCATAGTGCACACCAGCAGCACTCCTGTTCAAACATTTCATAGTGCACAACAGCAGCACTCGTGTTCAAACATTCCATAGTCACACCAGCAGCACTCGTGTTCAAACATTCCATAGAGTACACCAGCAGAACTCGTGTTCAAACATTCCATAGTGCACACCAGCAGCACTCGTGTTCAAACATTTCAAAGTGTACTCCAGCAGCATTCCTGTTCAAACATTTCAAAGTGCACACCAGCAGCACTCGTGTTCAAACATTCCATAGCGCACACCAGCAGAACTCGTGTTCAAACATTCCATAGTGCACACCAGCAGCATTCCTGTTCAAACATTTCAAAGTGTACTCCAGCAGCATTCGTGTTGAAATATTTCACAGTGCACACCAGCAGGATTAGTGTTTCACTAATAGTGAAGAGCAGAGAGACTAAACACTTTTCGGTTCTTCAGTGTGTTCCGATTGAAGTAGGCTACATGTTATGTATTCTTTATAAAACTTCCATGTTGTACTAGATTAACTGAACATTAACATTTTGATATGATTTAGAAACTACAGGTACCATTTTTATCAATTAGATGGCTTTTATGAAAAAGCTTTCAAACAATTTTCGAGAAAATTCGTACATTTTGGTGAATTATGTAAATGTCGGCGAGACTAACTCGGTTAGCAGACAAACCGGCCTGTGTTTACCTTGTCGTCTCGGGACTTCAGCCCGATCCTGTCCAAGCATCACCACTCCTGTGTAATCTTATCGGTTTCTGGCGCATCTTGCTGCCCTCTTCTTTGGTTAAGCGTACGTACCAAGCGGAACTTCACTATTCAAGCATTTGTCGGAAGAAGTTAGCCAGTGTGTCAACGAAACCTTGCAAAGGAAAAACTCTGCCAAAGTGACAAATCTATAAATCTCATGGAACAGTCATTCTCTCTTCAACTTGTCTAGACACTGACTTGTCTCCACGTTATTCTGATCTCACTCTTCAAAGTACGTGCGGGATATGAGAAATTCCTTGACTGGTCCAGTCAAAATAGAGTAGGTACCGCCGTCTAGAACCGCGCATTAATGAGATATAAGTCACTTCTGATAGCAATACAAACAAAAGGATAGATGATATGAGGATATTGTATTGATATGAGCTGGCCGAGGGGCAGAGGGTCATAGGAATCAACTTCAAGAGAACGGCTTGTTATGATTGGGTGTTATCATTATGATTCTTTGTTTACAGTATGATCATTCATACTTTCCCACTCCACTTCCTCCCGTCAAGATAACCTCAAACCTTTTTTTCTACTAAAACCGATCGAACTGGCATGACTGGCATATGTCCGGTATGGATGATAGAGGTAGGCGGTGGTTCCTATCTGCCCTTGGAGTGTGGGAGGACCACTTCAACCTGACCTTCCTGTTTAGTCTATTCTTTGTCTCTTCCTCTTGATAAGTCAACAGCCCTGATGGTGATAATATTGTTTTCCTGCTTCATTATCGTTTCCCCTTGTTAGTCAGTCATTCTCCCACCGATTTGGTAGACTGGTTCCCGTCTTTGCCGCTACACTCCCGCGGTGCTGACTCCACGCAAAGACGGGAACCAGTCCTTCGATTTGCCAGTGGGCCTATCGAGGAGGTAAAAACAAGAAATAGCTTAAAGTGGCTAACAATTAGATGATAGTCCCCTCCCCCGGCCTCAACAATACCTTTACTGCCTAAAGGTGGCACCATTCTTGGACTTGAGAGAGACGAACACCCTTAATCCTGAGAGAAACAATACAGGCGGGTATCAGGAAGTGAGAGACAATAGATTCTATAACACCGGTGCTATCTCTTGCTTCATTACTTCCCCATCACTTCGAATGGTGCCAAACAGAACGTCATTTACTTTCCGTAATGGATTACAGCGAAATCGTGGATGGAATACTAAACTGCCAAAAAAACTTCGTTGTTTATCGGTTTGGGGTGTTGATTGTGATTGGTTCCAATGATTGGTTTAATCTTACACTGATAACATGTAATGCATCAAGAAAAAACCGTCATGTAGACAAATATGATGGTAATAACAAGTGGGAATTTTGAATATCGCTGATCAGAGTAAAAAAAACATGTTGTAAACATTCCACATAATATCATCTCTGTTCAGGGGAATAATAAAGCCATTGAAACATGAAGCATCGCTGCTAGTTATCATAAAGTGATTCGTTCTTATTCTTAAATATTTACCATTACTTAGCCACGTTTTTCTCCACCAAACACAGCATGAATATCGATATGCGAATCTCTTGTTCAGTTGTAGCTATTCATAGCAAATTCGTTACTAAGGATGTTTTTTTGCTCGCTGTACCACTCCCAACCGTTTCTCATAGACCGTGTCGTCTTCCTGGTGAACACTCTCTTCTGTTTATTCAAAACAATGGTTCTTGTGTAGTAAATCTAAATCTAGTTCAAGGGCATGAAATAACAGAATTGTTGAACTGTGGGGGCTCAACTGGGGAAACCTTGATCAGAATCAAAGTGCATGAACAATCTGAGGCTTGAGAGACTTTCTTGCCGTTAGGGGTCTCCACCAGTTAGCAGTCCAAGGACGTCATGAAATCACGTGATCCACTCGTTAACATGTCTAGCCAGTCGTAGAACCTTCCATATCTTTGAGTGTTTGGCTAAAAGCCTTCATGTTTGGTGATCTTTTGATAAATTTGGGAGTGGCAGCAGAAAGGAATCTTTGGTGACAAACATCCATCTCTCGCCCGATGATGGTATTTCGTCTGCGAGGGCGTGGACTGTCGCCTGCAGTTGAGAAATTGTTCCTGATAAGTGGATGTCTTGTTTGTAGACGACGAAGAAGGGTGTGGACTGTATCGTGTGGCATGACCAACACGAGATTCAGTCAGGGGTCGTCGACCCTTTTATGCCCCTCACTACTCTGCCCCTCACTACAAGACTAGTAAACGACGTACTCAAGTGGCTATTTTCAGATATCCAGTGGCAGACAGCCTGCCACTTCTGGACATTTGTAGTAGGGTGTTTATGCATGTAGTTTGGGGACCTGTTGTTCGACAGGCAGTTCGCTCACCTCCACAGCCTTTCCAAACCTGCCAAAGTGTAAGCCAGCTCATCTTCTTCTTCGACATGAATTACCAACAAACACAATTAACATTTGCACTAATCACAAAAGTTGATTAGCACGGTGGCCTTATTAGATTCTAGACCCAGGGCGATTACATTACTTTCCTACCCTTGGCTGGTTCGGTTTCAAGGAGTTCATTAGGGAGAGCTTTTTACGAAAGGTTACTATTTGCCCAATGCGAAACGTACGGTATATTATGTGCGTAGTTCACTCTTTCTTCCTTTGCTTTGCATTTTCATGTGACCAGGGAGCTCGACCGAGGCGGAGCAGTTCTAGTTCGTCTTCAGTGGTCATACATGTAATGTTGGTGATCAGGGCCTAGCTCAGTTGGTTGCTAGGTGTGCACACTGGGCTGAACAAACTGGGCACTTCAGCAACTAACTTAGCCTGGCAAGGTTTTATGAATAGACCTACGGGCCCAGGAGGTTTCTCGGTCGAATTCTGTAGTCACGTCAGGTGGTGGTCGAGGCTAGCACATGTCAGTCAGTTTCGAGGTCTTCAGCCTCCAGCTAACTGGAGTATTAAACTTGTGACCAACGTCGTTATCAGCAGTTGCTCTTCTAACTCGACGAAGGAATTGACTCGCATGCCAATCTCATCAACGTAACCTATTACTTGAGTGTCGAGAATGGGCCATTCCTTCGCTGCCTACCAAGTTTCTTGTCATTATCCTTCCAAATATAGTAACATCATGGTCTAGACAGTGATTAGCACGTTGTAAACACTTGATGGCAATCTACTCACGGGAAGATGGACGACCTGAGGACGTCTTCAACAACGTGAACTGCCCGCTTAGGAAGGGAGGGCCTTCACAAACTCCTTGAGAATGTCTGAAGTGCATTCATTCTTCATATTCTTATTGGGTATTCATTCTTTGTACTCTTGTATTGGTTATTCATTCTTTGTACTCTTGTAATTGGGTATTCATTCTGTGTACTCTTGTCTTGGGCCATTCGTTGTGATATGATATGATGTAAGCTATATTTTCATCGGTATGTTACAAAATGATTGAACATGAGCTCTGATTAGCTCGTACACCGATATCAAACATATACATCTAGTATGAAAACAATGATGAAATAACGGACAACAGAGAACACTGCAGCACAATTGTACTCTTCAATTGTACTTTGTACTCTTGTTTTGGGTATTCATTCTTTGTACTCTTGTTTTGGGTATTTATTCTTTGTACTCTTCTTTTGGGTATTCATTCTTTGTACTCTTCTTTTGGGTATTCATTCTTTGTACTCTTCTTTTGGGTATTCATTCTTTGTACTCTAGTCGTGGGCATTCATTCTTTGTACTCTTGTATTGGGTAGTCATTCTCTTTGTATTGTAAAGTACACGTAACACGGAAAGGAAGATTTCTTTGAAGGAATTCGATGGTAAATTGAATAATCGGGTCAGTTTCCTCGTAGACACGTTAAGACAGGAAAATCGACCGATGCAATTTGAACTAGTTCACGGCAACTCACATATCTCGTTCAAACCTGGAATGTGTTCCAATCAATCGCTACTTAAACCTGATATCATGACTATACGATGGAATATGTACCGTAGTGACTAGAGGTTTGGATCTTGGAGTGTTTCCATTGGCAAGTTCACAGCCCACTCCTCCTCGGATGATTCAGTATATATCATATCATGGGTTTCCCGTCGAAGGAGACTGGGTCTATGCACCACTTGGGGTGGTGGTGGGCATGGAGGCGGTGGGGGGCTCCCGTCCCACCTCGACTGCCCCCCCCGCGGACCAGTTGAAGTAAAGAACATCAACTCGCAGTTTTGATGTTGATGGCATTTTCTTCCTAGTGGGTGTTTGGGGGGGACGACTCCTGCCCCGCCTGGACGGCCCCCTAGTGGATGAGTTGAGGTCAAGAGGGAGCACGATGTCTTTATCTGAACCTTCCAGTTTCAGATCACGAAGAGAGACTGTTGATTAAAATGGACTCAGATTAGGCTCTGAGTAAAATATCGATTGCCTGTCTTTCTTTTCATTACGTGATATGTGGAGTTTTAATGAGGGGAATAACGCTAGACGTGTACACACCCTGAGGGCTCACCCCTTGTCGCCGCCGCAATAACTAACGCCATTCTATGTAACATTATAATCTCTGGTATATGTCAAAGGAAGTGGAATATTACGGTGGGTTCTCTCGATGTTGGTTCGTTTCGATGATGGAGAGTGTGCGAGACTGAAAGATTGCTACTGGTGCTTGACAGGAAATCTGGCACGGATGCTGATTGGCTTCTCCAAGTCAGGTGACACTAGAACTCTCGTGTGATTTGCTGGGGCCGTATGTAGCGAGATCATGTGACTTGAAAATGGTGTCCAGTTGATTCATTAACGAAAAAGTACATGTAGGCTTACGTCTCCTCAACCTGACCAAGTACCATTGGAAGGAAATGCCATCGACATCAAATCCGCGAGCTGATGATTTTTCCTCGTGTTCCTCCAGATATCCAATATCACAATATACCAGCCTATACCAGAACATGTTAAACAATTCCAATAGGGCCTTCGGATTCTTCCATGAGACCTAATATTACATACCTTTTGTAAACTTGAACCGGCCCCTGGGTTTGCTGGGTTGCCACAACAACGTTCTGCGTCATTTGTCCAGGAACTCTTAGAACCTGATTCAGAAACAAGTGCTGTTGTCTTATTTGCTCTTTCTCATCAAATTTTGGATCAAGGCTTCCTGGTAGATGACCTTGACCTTCGACCAGAGGTCAGACTCCCGGCTCGCCATCTTTTCCCTCATCCATCATGTGGTCTAGGTCATTGGAAAGAATCAAAAGACAATCCAGAGTGTGACTTTCAAGCTGATTTAGAATCCATACATAATCCCATCCAATAATGGGTACTTTTCAAATTACTGTATACACGCCATCTACAGGCGACGAGAAGAAGTAGATATGACCTAGTACGCACGTGCATTGCGGTATAGTTGGGGCCTGAGACGTGATCACGTGTGAGGCCCATGGGGCCTGAGACGTGATCACCATTCCTGAACCCCGATCAATTCATCCGCCGGAACCAAATGAGGTGTTAAAGCGAAATCTGATGTCGCGGCGGCATTGTGGTGTCACGTGCTAAACCTGCCAAGGTCGAGGCAAGAAACGATTCGCTGTGTCCCTGGCTCAATGATACTAGGCCCTGTCACCTGATTCCCAACCTGCATGATCGAATCGTTATGTAGGCTCTACCTTCGGACGTCTTTTCACTGACATCATCAAAGCTTTCATACGGGTAATTTGTGAAAGGTCAGGATTATTCTAGCGATGGCATTTACTCAATCTGCTTGTCCAGGTCGTGAAGCGGCTAATTATCACTTCCTATATGACTCCTGTAACATTGACGATATCAATGGTTTAAACATTCGCCTAATGACGAGCATTGTCTGCATTGATGTCTTCATTACGAGCTCTGAATCATGTGATGCCCTGAATTAAGGGGCGCAGCGGGCCGAAGGGAAATGGACGTGTGACCTGACCTTTCAAGACGGATATGATGATTGGGGCAGGGATGGGTTTTTAGAGCAGGATAATGGAGGCCACGCTCCGGAAGACGTCAAGAAAGGTACGCTCTGGATTGCGGGAGGAGGGGGGTGATGTCCCTCACGAACCCATGAATACGAAATCTAATGAAACTCTGTTGGAGCATGATGGAGATGGTAGTTATATCTTCAGCCATGTTAATGGCACCACTTCAGCACCAGCTGCACATCGTTGAAGAATAGTTCCTGGTTTTTCTCAGACCTGCGTCTCTCCAGAAGAGAAACAGCCTCTTGTGAGGTTGTCAAAGGTATTTTTAAAGATGCTAACTCAAAGTGGCAGCCCAAAGCAGCATTTTTGCACAAAATAACCAATTAATTCCCAATACGACGCTTGTAATGATTAGCGACTAATTTGGTAAACATTGGATTTTTGATGATGTCTCCCAGCTTTATGGGTAGAAAGGTTTAGATCATCCAAGGTGGTTGTCTAAGGATTTGGTACGTGCCGAGTGTGAGAGGGTTTTTCATGTAAATGTCAGTGGAACATTCCAGAGCAACAGCGGTTTCTGTGTAAGGAAGGGAACTGTGCCATCCTTCAATGTCATGTTGTACCAGTTTGTTGATGACCGTCAAAACTTTCCCGTGCTGTGAAAACTGCAGATCCCTCAAAGAGAGCCAATGGTTGGATGGTCAATACTGACATGCCTGACAAGGGTCGAGAGTTGCAGCTGCCGTCGGCACAATCAACACAGAAAAAAATAATTGTTTCAATTTGAGATAAAAAAGCATCTCCGAGCTTTGCCAATAATAGGAGATCATAATTTGTCTCTTTTACTGAGTAATTCCCTACTCAGAATGAGATAATCTACCTGTCTCAGTTTGAGAAGGTCTTTTACTCAAATTGAAGCATGGAAGTATAATACTTCCATGATTGGAGACAGGGATTTGTCTCCAGTTGAGAGAATTTAGTCTCCTATTATTGGCAAAGCTCGGAGATGCGTTTTTATCTCTAACTGAGAAGCCTCCTGCTGTACGAATGAGTGAAGAGATACAGAAAAATATGTCAATTACAAAACAAACACGCATTGATAAAACAACTACATGTACTGTGTTGTTCACAAAAATTACATCTATGTAGCGATCACTGGCATGTTTCTGTGAAGCCAAGCGGTATGCACTACATCTCTGATGGGGAAGTCGAGACTCTGTTTCTCAAAACAGATGTCATTGTATACATGCTCTATGCACTGCACATGCATGCACCATGCATGCAGGCCTAGGCAAACAGCACGGTGAAGAAAACTAGGCCTAACTGACTTGTGTGTACAGACAGCAACAGATTCTTCATGAGACACAACTCTGCATTAGAAATGACTTACTGAATGATGTCAAACATCCGCGAAAATATGGAGAAATTTGGAAAATGGTAAACGGTAGCACTTCTGCACGTCCATAATCGTTATTCAAATCGAGATTCAGCATGTCTCAAAATGAAATGCGAGCTACAGCAGCCAAGACACACGACATCTCCGATTGAGAACCCAACGTCTCAATGCCATTGCAGAAATCGATCTCATCTCAAAGTGAGATCAACATTTTTTCTGTGACTCAATACGAGATGTCACTGCCGCGATACAATGAACATTTTTCTCAAACTGAGACAGGCGTTACTCTACGCCTCATTTTGAGATGGATTTTATCTCCTACTGAGATGATCTATTTTACTGAATGAAGGGAAAGAATTGATTATTATCTCAAAGTGATGCATATTGTGTCTCACGACTTGCAATAGATGAACATAGTTTCATGAGGAGGAGATGAACTCTCAGAATGAGACAAATAATCTACTCAAAACCGGTACTAGACGATATAAGTCTCAGTTCGAAACAATTATTTTTTTCTGTGAAGAGAGGATCACGACTGGCGAAACGTTGAGGTTGGCAACTACTTTCAGACCCGACAACTTCACCTCGTGCAGAGTACTTTTCGCCTCCAAACGAAGTACACTCCATCTCTTCTAACTGTATGACCCAAATCAGGTGACATGATCTCTTAGTAAATATTTCTAGATTGAATTAACTCCATTTTGATTCAATATCAGATATCATGATGACGTTTGATGATTGTGTGGACATGCCATTAGGTTGGTCTCTCATGTCTTAGGGCTAATCTTATCAATATGTCCTAACGGGGAATCAGTTGTTGCTTATCAAGAGCAGGTTGATCTTGAGACTGATACACTGTATGTATCTCATGTCCATCTCCAGCTACATATAAGTAGATACATCACAGGTCGTGCCCTCTGGTGGTAGAAGGTGGTCATCTTTCATAGCTTCGGTCTGGAGCATTCAGGAATCAGCGTCTGTGATACAGTCCTTTGATCCGTCGTAGGTCCAGAGACCTAAAACACATTGAAATAACAGGAAGTACGAAATACCTCAGAATCAGATGGACACCAAGTGCTTCTTGAATCGTACCCGAGAAGAAACTTGATCCCAGTTGATGAGAGGACAGAGATTTGCTGACCGGTCATGGAATCTTGGTTTACCTGAGTTGGGATCACGTCTCCACTACAGCTTAAGTAGACCCGTCCCTTGCCCCGGGTACCCTCCAAATAATCCCTCTTTCTGATCACAAACCAGATTGAGAAGCCTTTCATGAACAATCAACCTGTCTTTCTCTGGTAACTCAATCGTTTTCCGTCGTATCACTTCACTCTTCCGGCAAGGTGTCCTCTAAGGCTTCTTTCGTTCTTCTCACAAATGGTTAATGAGTTTGGAGGATCTGTTACATTTTAAGCCGTCGATACCATGAACTGAGAAAGAACTTTCTAAGTCATTGACTAAAGTTGATTGCTCACATCAGCAGCAACACGCTCATAGTTCGTGCGTGGTTTCACAACTATCTGATCGTCAAACTTATTCCTGGAACCCATGTTCCTTACTTGAATAGGGTCTTTTACTTGCCCTTGCATCAGGGTAAGGTACAAGATATAGGAGCAAGGTGGATGCCCTCTTGCATAGGGGCAAGGCACCACGACTTATACTCTCCCATGCGACGGACGTGAAGAGCGAGGGATGATACCCATATGGCCCAGGCTGGATTCGAACCCGGGACCTCTCGCTTGCTTAGCGGACGTGATAACCACTCTGCTGTCAGGGTTCTTCAACTAAAGATGTTTTTTGTTGAACTATAGGTACATGTTCGTTCACGCGATTGGTTTTTCTCTGATTCCTATATCTGACGGCCTACCATCCTCTGTGTGGGCTCATTAATTATAGCTACTAATCACGATCTGTGGCCTGATTAATAAAACCACATCCATCATCTCGCCTCTCGGTCCTATTACTCGGCTGCGTGACTGTTGATGTTGATGGCCTGAGATTCTAGGCACGGTGGACCGGTTAGGGTCATGATCGTGATCAGCCAGTCGTAACTAGACCCAGTTCGGAAAGGCAGGGACGCCAGCAGCTCTGACTTCATGAATATAATAGTGGTACATTTCATTCGGATACTATGATAGCGGACTTTCACGTCAAAGATGACGGTTCACATGGTGTGTACAAATTCCGGCTACAATAATCTGGCCTTGGCTTCAAGCAATGGTAAAGTCAAATGTATTGCAAGTACTATTGCCTGCAGGTTAACTTTCAACCTGCATTTTATACCAACCGACTTCGTAGATGTGAAAGCTCCTATGATTTCCACAGTTTCTTTGGAGGCTGATGAGAGGACGGTGTTGAACTACATTCGACTGTCCAAAAACCTCCCTAATAATCAGTGAAACAAACTGAAGTTATAGACCGCTTCAAGAGCGATCTGTCATCGGCTGAAATGTAATCAAGATGTTGACATGAGTTTATTGGATGTGATCATCATTTTGATTGGTTGGTAATATGAAACATGGCCCGAGGTGGACCAACCGGATTAAATGAACGTCTAGTTATCAAACCTCGTCGGCCGACGGAGGACACTGACTGCCTCAGGCTACCGACGCAGTTGTGTGAGTCGTCACTCCCCTTGTCGGGAGTCAGAAGGAGGTAGGCCTACCGGCCGCACACTTTTTACCCGACAGGGCGGCACTGTGAACGGTTGTACCGAATGCGTCGAAAACAGAGGAAAGCTACGCAATGACGTCGCGTCACGACGTTCTTGACGCAGTGCAAATACCTCACGTAGCAGGAGCCATGACCTTTGTTCCTTCTTAAAGGTACTGTCACACTGAAAGTTCTCAAAACGTCCTGCCCCGTCCTAAAAAATCGTCAAACGGGCTAGAACGTGCAACGTTGGCCAAATAAAGCCTCGAAGTTATGGAGCACCCTTCCCGTCCGAGCCCGTCCAGGAAGTTCGTAAAAAGACTGTAATACACTGTAAGTTCCCACTACGTCCACTCCGTTCGCACACAGTTTGAACCCGTTCGTCAACATTTTCAAGAACGTCCTGAGAACTAACTCAGTGTGATGGGGGCATTAACAATTCAGGCACAATACTTTCCTTCTATGACGGCACAATCCAGCTACCATGTATACTAGACGAATGCCATTACCATACTTCATCCATCCTCATTAAATTCAGGCCACTTGCCTCACATCTAACATTAAAAAATCAAATTATCACTTGTTGCAGTGAAGGGAATTGAAACACGCCAATAAATATCTCTAATATGTACTCGGAAGCCAGTCACTCCATGTTGACAATAGAGTCATGTCGATTTCGCCTACGCCTTTGTTATGTCAATTACCTCCGCGGATACCCTGGGGGTCCTTTCATCAAACACGCAAATACTCGTGGGGTTACTAGTCTTGAAGCCCTGTATCTTGTGTCCCAACCTGAGATTACACGTACATAAGTGTACATAGCATGGTCAAGTTGAGTTGGAATGAGATAAACTGTACATTAGAATCCCTGGTAATGGAAGTTGCTCATCTACCGAAAGTTGTGAACTTTTCCTGCCTGAAAGATTCTGAGACAGAACATTAGTGCTTTTGCATCATGAAGGATTATATTCACGTACTACAATATATTCAGTTGACGCGAGGTGTAGGTTTCATACATGTAGGAAGTTCTAATGAACTGTCTTGTGCTTCAACGATTTCATAGTGCACACTAGCAGCATTCGTGTTCAAACATTTCATAGTGCACACTAGCAGCACTCCTGTTCAAACATCATAGGGCACACAAGCAGCACCTATGTTCAAACATTTCATAGTGCACTCCTGTTCAAACATTTCATAGTGCACACCAGCACCCCTCCTGTTCAAACACCATAGGGCACACAAGCAGTACTTACATGTATGTTCAAACATTCCATAGTGCAAACCAGCAGCACTCGTGTTCAAACATTTCATAGTCACACCAGCAGCACTAGTGTTCAAACATTTCATAGTGCAAACCAGCAGCAGTCGTGTTGTGATTGAAGTACATGTTATGTATTCTTTATAAAACTTCCATGTTGTTCCAGATAAACTGAACGTTAACATTGATATGATTTAGAAACTACAGGTACCATTTTTATCAATTAGATGGCTTTTATGAAAAAGCTTTCAAACAATTTTCGAGAAAATTCGTACATTTTGGTGAATTATGTAAATGTCGGCGAGACTAACTCGGTTAGCAGACAAACCTGCCTGTGTTTACCTTGTCGTCTCGGGACTTCAGCCCGATCCTGTCCAAGCATCACCACTCCTGTGTAATCTTATCGGATTCTGGCGCATCTTGCTGCCCTCTTCTTTGGTTACGCGTACGTACCAAGCGGAACTTCACTATTCAAGCATTTGTCGGAAGAAGTTAGCCAGTGTGTCAACGAAACCTTGCAAAGGAAAAACTCTGCCAAAGTGACAAATCTATATATCTCATGGAACAGTCATTCTCTCTTCAACTTGTCTAGACACTGACTGGTCTCCACGTTATTCTGATCTTACTCTTCAAAGTACGTGCGGGATATGAGAAATTCCTTGACTGGTCCAGTCAAAATAGAGTAGGTACCGCCGTCTAGAACCGCGCATTAATGAGATATAAGTCACTTCTGATAGCAATACAAACAAAAGGATAGATGATATGAGGATATTGTATTGATATGAGCTGGCCGAGGGGCAGAGGGTCATAGGAATCAACTTCAAGAGAACGGCTTGTTATGATAGGGTGTTATCATTATGATTCTTTGTTTACTGTATGATCATACTTACCCACTCCACTTCCTCCCGTCAAGGTAACCTTAAACTTTTTTTCTACTAAAACCGATCGAACTGGCATGACTGGTATCATGTCCGGTATGGATGATACAGGTAGGCGGTGCAGTGTTATATCTAGGCCATTTTAGAGTGGCGCCGCGCCATGCCGCCAAAAGGGGGCGCCATTGTGCCCTTTTTTAACCCCCTAGGGCGCCATGCCCTAAAAAAAAAAAAA
>NMRB01000260.1:189601-213933 GCA_002633025.1 Notospermus geniculatus | reverse complement strand
ATAGCACCGGTGTTACAGGCGGGTATCAGGAAGCGAGAGACAATAGATTCTATAACACCGGTGCTATCTCTTGCTTCATTACTTCCCCCTCACTTCGAATGGTGCCAAACAGAACGTCATTTACTTTCCGTAATGGATTACAGCGAAAACGTGGATGGAATACTTAACTGCCAAAAAAAACGTCATTGTTTATCGGTTTGGGGTGTTGACTGTGATTGGTTCCAATGATTGGTTTAATCTCCCACTGATAACATGTAATGCATCAAGAAAAAACCGTCATGTAGACAAATATGATGGTAATAACAAGTCGGAATTTTGAACATCGCTGATCAGTGTAAAAAAAACATGTTGTAAACATTCCACATAATATCATCTCTGTTCAGGGGAATAATAAAGCCATTGAAACATGAAGCATCGCTGCTAGTTATCATAAAGTGATTCGTTCTTATTCTTAAATATTTACCAAACACAGCATGAATATCGATATGCGAATCTCTTGTTCAGTTGTAGCTATTCATAGCAGAATTCGTTACTAAGGATGTTTTTTTGCTCGCTGTACCACTCCCAACCGTTTCTCATAGACCGTGTCGTCTTCCTGGTGAGCACTCTCTTCTGTTTACTCAAAACAATGGTTCTTGTGTAGTAAATCTAAATCTAGTTCAAGGGCATGAAATAACAGAATTGTTGAACTGTGGGGGCTCAACTGAGGAAACCTTGATCAGAATCAAAGTGCATGAACAATCTGAGGAATGAGAGACTTTCTTGCCGTTAGGGGTCTCCACCAGTTAGCAGTCCAAGGACGTCATGAAATCACGTGATCCACTCGTTCACATGTCTAGCCAGTCGTAGATTCCTTCCATATCTTTGAGTGTTTGGCTAAAAGCCTTCATGTTTGGTGATCTTTTTGTACATATGGGAGTGGCAGCAGAAAGGAATCTTTGGTGACAAACAGCCTTCTGTCGCCTGATGATGGTATTTCGTCTGCGAGGGCGTGGACTGTCGCCTGCAGTTGAGAAATTGTTCCTGATAAGTGGATGCCTTGTTTGTAGACGACGAAGAAGGGTGTGGACTCTATCGTGTGGCAGGACCAACACGAGATTCAGTCAGGGGTCGTCGACCCTTTTATGCCCCTCACTACTCTGCCCCTCACTACAAGTGTCCAGGCTGGCCAGATTTTAACGACGTACTCAAGTGGCTATTTTCAGATATCCAGTGGCAGACAGCCTGTCACTTCTGGACATTTGTAGTAGGCTGTTTATGCATGTAGTTTGGGGACCTGTTGTTCGACAGGGAGTTCGCTCACCTCCACAGCCTTTCCAAACCTGCCAAAGTGTAAGCCAGCTCATCTTCTTCTTCGACATGAATTACCAACAAACACAATTAACATTTGCACTAATCACAAAAGTTGATTAGCACGGTGGCCTTATTAGATTCTAGACCCAGGGCGATTACATTACTTTCCTACCCTTGGCTGGTTCGGTTTCAAGGAGTTCATTAGGGAGAGCTTTTTACGAAAGGTTACTATTTGCCCAATGCGAAACGTACGGTATATTATGTGCGTAGTTCACTCTTTCTTCCTTTGCTTTGCATTTTCATGTGACCAGGGAGCTCGACCGAGGCGGAGCAGTTCTAGTTCGTCTTCAGTGGTCATACATGTAATGTTGGTGATCAGGGCCTAGCTCAGTTGGTTGCTAGGTGTGCACACTGGGCTGAACAAACTGGGCACTTCAGCAACTAACTTAGCCTGGCAAGGTTTTATGAATAGACCTACGGGCCCAGGAGGTTTCTCGGTCGAATTCTGTAGTCACGTCAGGTGGTGGTCGAGGCTAGCACATGTCAGTCAGTTTCGAGGTCTTCAGCCTCCAGCTAACTGGAGTATTAAACTTGTGACCAACGTCATTATCAGCAGTTGCTCTTCTAACTCGACGAAGGAATTGACTCGCATGCCAATCTCATCAACGTAACCTATTACTTGAGTGTCGAGAATGGGCCATTCCTTCGCTGCCTACCAAGTTTCTTGTCATTATCCTTCCAAATATAGTAACATCATGGTCTAGACAGTGATTAGCACGTTGTAAACACTTGATGGCAATCTACTCACGGGAAGATGGACGACCTGAGGACGTCTTCAACAACGTGAACTGCCCGCTTAGGAAGGGAGGGCCTTCACAAACTCCTTGAGAATGTCTGAAGTGCATTCATTCTTCATATTCTTATTGGGTATTCATTCTTTGTACTCTTGTATTGGTTATTCATTCTTTGTACTCTTGTAATTGGGTATTCATTCTGTGTACTCTTGTCTTGGGCCATTCTTTGTGATATGATATGATGTAAGCTATATTTTCATCGGTATGTTACAAAATGATTAAACATGAGCTCTGATTAGCTCGTACACCGATATCAAACATATACATCTAGTATGAAAACAATGATGAAATAACGGACAACAGAGAACACTGCAGCACAATTGTACTCTTCAATTGTACTTTGTACTCTTGTTTTGGGTATTCATTCTTTGTACTCTTGTTTTGGGTATTTATTCTTTGTACTCTTCTTTTGGGTATTCATTCTTTGTACTCTTCTTTTGGGTATTCATTCTTTGTACTCTTCTTTTGGGTATTCATTCTTTGTACTCTAGTCGTGGGCATTCATTCTTTGTACTCTTGTATTGGGTAGTCATTCTTTGTATTGTAAAGTACACGTAACACGGAAAGGAAGATTTCTTTGAAGGAATTCGATGGTAAATTGAATAATCGGGTCAGTTTCCTCGTAGCCGTTAAAGATAATATATCACGACTTCATTGTTTACATTTAATGTTTGTAAACATTGATGTTTACATTATGTTATTTTGGACTTTTGGGACATGCCAACCCACCAAATTGAATATTTTCAGTATCAAAGGAATTTCTAGAGGGGCATGCCACCAACAAATTACTCATAAGACAAAAAAAACGAGACATAAACAAACAAAATGTAAATAAACAATGAATTTCGTGGCCCGCGAAAATATCCGTGATACATTATCTTTAAGACAGGAAAATCGACCGATGCAATTTGAACTAGTTCACGGCAACTCACATATCTCGTTCAAACCTGGAATGTTTTCCAATCAATCGCTACTTCAACCTGATATCATGACTATACGATGGAATATGTACCGTAGTGGCTTAGAGGTTCGGATCTTGGAATGTTTCCATTGGAAAGTTAACAGCCCACTCCTCCTCGGATGATTCAGTCTATCATATCATGGGTTTCCCGTCGAAGGAGACTGGGCCTATGCACCACTTGGGGTGGTGGTGGGCATGGAGGCGGTGGGGCTCCCGTCCCACCTCGACTGCCCCCCCGCGGACCAGTTGAAGTCAAGAACATCAACTCGCAGTTTTGATGTTGATGGCATTTTCTTCCTAGTGGGTGTTTGGGGGGGGGGACGACTCCTGCCCCGCCTGGACGGCCCCCTAGTGGATGAGTTGAGGTCAAGAGGGAGCACGATGTCTTTATCTGAACCTTCCAGTTTCAGATCACGAAGAGAAACTGTTGATTAAAATGGACTCAGATTAGGCTCTGAGTAAAATATCGATTGCCTGTCTTTCTTTTCATTACGTGATATGTGGAGTTTTAATGAGGGGAATAACGCTAGACGTGTACACACCCTGAGGGCTCACCCCTTATCGCCGCCGCAATAACAAACGCCATTCTATGTAACATTATAATCTCTGGTATATGTCAAAGGAAGTGGAATATTACGGTGGGTTCTCTCGATGTTGGTTCGTTTCGATGATGGAGAGTGTGCGAGACTGAAAGATTGCTTGACAAGAAATCTGGCACGGATGCTGATTGGCTTCTCCAGGTCAGGTGACACAGAACTCTCGTGTGATTTGCTGGGCGCCGTATGTAGCGAGGTCATGTGACTTGAAAATGGCGTCCAGTTGATTCATTAACGAAAAAGTACATGTAAACTTACGTCTCCTCAACCTGACCAAGTACCATTGGAAGGAAATGCCATCGACATCAAATCCGCGAGCTGATGATTTTTCCTCGTGTTCCATCATATATCCAATATCACAATATACAAGTACATGTACATGTAGGCCTATACCAGAACATGTTAAACAATTCCAATAGGGCCTTCGGATTCTTCCATGAGACCTAATATTACATGCCTTTTGTAAACTTGAACCGGCCCCTGGGTTTGCTGGGTTGCCACAACAACGTTCTGCGTCATTTGTCCAGGAACTCTTAGAACCTGATTCAGAAACAAGTGCTGTTGTCTTATTTGTTCTTTCTCATCAAATTTTGGATCAAGGCTTCCTGGTAGATGACCTTGACCTTCGACCAGAGGTCAGACTCCCGACTCGCCATCTTTTCCCTCATCCATCATGTGGTGTAGGTCATTTGAATGAATCAAAAGACAATCCAGAGTGTGACTTTCAAGCTGATTTAGAATCCATACATAATCCCATCCAATAATGGGTACTTTTCAAATTACTGTATTTCGGGTTTGTGATTACCTTGCACGCGATTTGTGGATTAACAAATGAATCCTTCAAATTGGATTTAACAGTTTCATCCAAGTTACTGACGTCAGCAGTAAGTCAGTAATTGGGAGAGAGAGATGTCGGAAATCCCAAGGTCAGTGACCCTGAAGGATGTGTGGAAAGGTCACCGCGCCTGCGCAGTGACACACGCAAGATAGATATCTTTTCAGGAAATCTGAAACAGAACCGAGACTGACGTCATGACGTTGCGTTCAGCCGATCCCAAAACTGAAAACTCGCGAGATCAACTCCTTGGCTGATATTCATAAAAGCTAGCAAATGCTTTTACTTCAAGTTTTGTAGTACATTTACATTAGTCCTTGCTGTGCAAATCTTAAGTGAAAGCATTTGCTAACTTTTATGAATACCAGTCCTTGTCAAGATGAGTCTCTGGTGCAGCTGCTTCACAGAGAATTCTTCAGATTATCTGTTGGTGTGAGGGCAGATTGGTTGCCGGTAATGTGTTCGGCAAACAAGAGTCTCGCTTCTCAAGCAGCCTGAACAACTTAAGTCGTTTTGATATTGGCGCTACCTCAGGGTGTTTTTTGCAAGCATTACCTAATGAAGGAATTGTCCTCTGGATACATGAAGTAATCCAGGGAATGCCCGACCAATCCATAGCCAACAAACTGATGCCATGAGCTCCTAAAGTAATGCATCGTTCATGAGTTTCGGAATTCGATCTTGGCGCCGACGAAAATTGGAGAGTCAACTTCGTTAGGATTGTAATCCTGGGCAGCCTATCGAAGCTTACCAACTCTTTATAGGAGAATTGATCAAATTTAGAAGGTAAAGGCTGGGTTTTCTTCTCCGGGGTTCATTTCTTTCGGCGAATATTACGAACTATCTCATTGCCCTAATGAGATTAAGTTGACACTTTGTTGACGTCTGCTCTTTGGTGCATAGTGCCTGTGAAGACGACATGGGTCGGGAGGTCGACGGTTTGATCCTTGTTCCACTCATAACTTAGCTTCACTTCTTTCTCACTGTATTTGAGCGCTGAAAGTCACGCCCTTTGAAACTCCAACGCTCAATCCGAAGAAGTCTGCCGTCTGAACGACAGTATGATGTATTTATGGCATAAAACTCCAGGGACCTTATTTACGAAGCCCCCGTAACTTTAAGGTACGCAAATCCTTTGTCAGGCTGATAGTGAACAATAGGTTGCCTGCAAAGGGACAATAGATTACGCACTCCGTAGAGTTACGGAGGCTTCGTGAATAAGGTCCCAGAATTTCTGTTATTATTTACTTGAACCAAAACACGCCTGGAAGAGAAGGAAACAGCCAACCGGAAATCGTACCATATTCTGATGTATCCGGATAAGTCTACCTCCTGACAGTCATCCGATCTGAGGTAAAGCCGGGCATTAAGTGTTGAGTTATGTCGGTTGCCTTGGTTACGTTGGTACGGCGAAATGATGCAAAATTAATGATATTGGCAGAAGGAATCAGCTTTCGCAAACTTCGATGATATTTGTGGGCGTGATAGACAAATTGATTTAAGGTGCTTATCGATGGTAAAAGAATTTTGCGTGAGATGGAGCGCCAACCTGGGACCCTCTCGGGCTGGGCGCCATGGGGCCCTCTCAGGCTGGGCGCCAACATGGGACCCTCTCAGGCTGGTTTTGACATTTCTGTCGCAGTGGGCACCAATGGTTGCACCTCATCACGATTCACACCATCCATGTTTTCTTTTACCCAGTGAGGGATCCGCTTGACTTTTTTGCCGATAGGGCGGCGCTGTGAGGCCTTTACCAAAGACGTAGGCCTACAGAGCAAGGCAATGCCATAACTCCTCTTTGAACGGCATTTGGGAAGCCAAGTGACAATGCCATAACGGTGCGTCACGACGTCCTTGACGCAGTGCAACAGAGACGAGACGTGTCAGAGCCGCTCACAGCGCCGCCAAGTGGCGGGAGTTGGTTCCTCATTGCTCCTGTGTAGGGACGCCATGATTGATGTCATAGTTCTCTTCACGAAGCAGAATTTATGTGACACAAAACGCATCTTCCGTGAAGCTGCAGCGGTGATGCATTTCCCGCTAATTAATCTGTTAAAAATGGGCTAACCTGTTCATAATCTTCGGAAAGTCGACAAAAAACGCCATCTTAAACAAGGTGCTGACGAAAGCCACGGCTGTAATCGTGTCCCCGTCGAGATATCAAATCCTTGCACAAATTCCAATTTAGTCGACGTGGAAACGGTATGTCAATCCGCCGGTATGTACAGTTAGCTAATCATGTTGACTCTATCGGGCGCGTGACACAGCATTCAACACGGTGAAGTCGCCTCAGAAATAGATCTCAATATTGGATAGAAAAGTCAATTTTAGCTTTGGTTTCTGCTGTGAATTGCCTTTTCCGAGCGCATACCATTCTAGGGTAACGAGAAAGGACCAGCAGGAACACCAAAAATGTCTCGAAGGCGCTTTAGTCTCCTCGCGGATCTACTGATGGTGTTTTCGTGTTGATTGTATGAAATACCGAGACTGCTACACCAGATCTCGCGTTGCTTGAGCAGAATTTGAAAATATCTTGTCTTTGTTCCGAGTGAGATTGCTTCTTCAGGTCGTCTGAACCTTGAATGGTCGAATCAAATACGACAAGTACCTGTCTACCGATCTTCTCTCCGTTTATTTGTAAACTGAGATATGTGGCGTGTTCGATCACCATTAAACCGATAAACCTGGGTACAGTGAAGGCACGCTATGACACGGATGGTCGATATTTTGTGGATAGTTTGACCCCAACATGCCGATACCCTAATCGATAGAGTGTTTTAGACAATATATGGCATGCCTCGTGACTTGGTGAAGGCAGATTACTCCAGGAAATGTGAGTGACGGAACTTGGTGTCAGTCTGGCTATTGAATCCGGGTCAGGGGAAGAGAGTAAAGCACCATAGAAACGTTTTGGGTGTACTTGGTGATCCTTTCTTGTAAACCTAGAAAGGCAGGCATGCGCCAGGAAGTCCATTCACAGCAAAGATTCTGCCCAAAGTGACGTATATTTTCTGAAGGTTATGTCGGTGGCCGCTTGGCGTCGTCGGTAGTCTTAACTGCAATGTAGACATCAATAGGTGCGGAAGACGAGTTGTGGTTGGGTGTTTGCCGATGCGAGAGGTCAGGGTTCGATCCTGTTGCATTCTACAGAAGGCGGTGCCTCTTGTCTTGGTGTTGAGGAACATCATTTCGAACATTTGGCCATCACTGAACCACCCATCCAACGGCATTGCCTATCTTTCCCTCCACCACCACTCCAGATGTTTGGAGTTCAGGCGAACCTCGATTCGTCCCCGACCTCCACAACACAATCCTGTCTCCAGTGGTTTTATTTACCAATTCCCTCCCAATCTTCCACATTAAGCCCTTGAGTCGGTTCCAAACTACCAGATGCCTGGTATCTTGGCCACGATAAATCACCTCACTCCAAGTTTTTTTAACGTCTAATTTCCTTTCGATTTATATCGCCGTCGACAATCCGATGATGGTGACGTGTGAACCTCGTTTAATGGTGAACGACTCCGTTTCACCTTAACTTTGCCTGAATCTTCAGTAGACTATACAGTGAGGAAGCCAGTCTCATGCATTTCCGTTGCAAGCGTCGGTTGGTACAGACGGCGCGACTTCGTGGTGGAAGTGAACAATCAACTGTTGAGCAATTGGTTTCATTCTGATAATGAAGATGGCAGTGCAGCTGATGGTGGAGTGTTGACTCGCATTAAGGAAGCTGGCAAACTCCTTATTTGCAAAACAGGGACCTGTTAACTTTCGATTCGAAGGATGAACGTCAATCAGTAGGCTCTTTGCGTACCCTCCGGCACCTCGCAATGGTTGGCGTGATAGTTGAATCGAAACAACCATCCAGGGTTTGTGACTGGCGGAAACCTTCAACTCTTACTCTTTGTCAATGACAGGATGATGCCCAGTCATGCAGGTTACCAATTTCCGTCCCCAGGCAACGGAGTTGGCACACCAAGAACCGAGGACGGGGCTTGTCCCTGGTCGTCGCACCCATGCAGGTGACTCTTCATAAAACCAATGTCATCATATCTTCCTTGACCGGCTTGCCAATGCCTCGGCGCTGGCCCTTTTGTACTGTTATCTTTAGTTTTATAATAAACGGATTACAGCAACAACAACCGGCTTGCCTATGGCTCCTGCCTGGGTCTTCTGATACTTTCATCCTTGTCTCTTCCTGGTTTTACGTGTCCGAACGAAAACACTTATGTTTATATCACTTTAACATCGTCTTGTTGATCAAGTGTCTTGTTTGTTCGTCTTCTGTTGGTGCTGCTGTCATGTCTGCACTGATCTGTTTGACAGTGAAACCTGTTGCCACAGAAACCATGATTCGAGATCTTGATTCCACTCATACACCACGTTTTCACAAGTGCGCAGCCCTTGGAATACTTTATACTAGTATAACATGTTCAAATGCCTTTTTCAGAAACCAAAGCGTGAATTTGAGAGAGTGGTAAGTCATCTCTGTGGAGCACCCTCACACTCGTATCACTTTGTAAAACATGATAATTTGCGTCCAAGAGACATCCAGTACAACATCACTTAACAAACTGTCGTTCATTGGTGGCAATAAACAATTGGCGCCCGGTCGGTCGGGTGACATGACGTTTTGCGTCACCCGAGGTGGTGATGGTTCCCGAGGCGAAGCCGAGGGAACCATCATGGTGGAAGTGAACAATCAACTGTTGAGCAATTGGTTTCATTCTGATAATGAAGATGGCAGTGCAGCTGATGGTGGAGTGTTGACTCGCATTAGGGAATCTGGCAAACTCCTTATTTGCAAAACAGGGACCAAAACTCAATCAGTTCACCTGTTAACTTTCGATTGGAAGGATGAACTTCAATCAGTAGTCTCTTTGCCTACCCTCCGGCACCTCGCAATGGTTGGCGTGATAGTTGAATCGAAACAACCATCCAGGGTTTGTGACTGGCGGAAACCTTCAACTCTTACTCTTGTCAATGACAGGATGATGCCCAGTCATGCAGGTTACCAATTTCCGTCCCCAGGCAATGGAGTTCGCACAAGACCATGAACTGAGGACGGGGTTTGTCCCTTGTCGTCACACCAATGCAGGGGACACTTCATAATACCAATATCATAATATCTTCCTTTACCGGCTTGCCAGTGCCTCGGCGTTGGCCCTTTTGTCCTGTTATCTTTAGTTTTATAATAAACGGATTACAGCAACAACAACCGGCTTGTCTATGGCTCCTGCCTGGGTCTTCTGATACTTACATCCTTGTCTCTTCCTGGTTTTACGTGTCCGAACGGAAACACTTATGTTTATATCACTTTAACATCGTCTTGTTGATCAAGTGTCTTGTTTGTTCGTCTTCTGTTGGTGCTGCTGTGATGTCTGCACTGATCTGTTTGACAGTGAAACCTGTTGCCACAGAAACCATGATTCGAGATCTTGATTCCACTCATACACCACGTTTCCACAAGTGCGCACCCCTTGGAATACTTTATTTAACATGTTCAAATGCCTTTTTCAGAAAACAAAGCGTGAATTTGAGAGAGTGGTAAGTCGTCTCTGTGGAGCACCTTCACACTCGGATCACTTTGTAAAACATGATAATTTGCGTCCAAGAGACATCCAGTACAGCATCACTTAACAAACTGTCGTTCATTGGTGGCAAAGGTTGTTGCCTTCCTCAGGTGAAATGACATGGATGGTCTGATCATTGGTTGGTGGAGGGTGTCCGCTGGTTTGAACGGTTGGGTCATCGGTCCGTTTGGTCGTTGGCGCTGGTGGTGGTCATTGATACTTGGACTTACATCATTAGTCTAATTCGGTTTGAGGTGTTGGCTGGGACTTGTTTCATTCTAAAGCGGGGTTCATTGGCGCACGGATCCGGTCCGTTTTCAGTCCGTTTGCCCCTAGTTTTCTGGATACGATAACGCAAAAGTCAATTTGATCGATTTTTTACGGATCTGAATCAGACAAAATCCGTGTGCCAATGATCCCCGCTTAATACGGTTTGAGAACTCGCAATCCGCTCGATGTCTGTCTGTTTGGGCGCTTTATTGAAATATTGTTGAACCTAGTGGCTTGCAGAAAGAACGAAACCGCGCCTTTATGCTCCATGATGGTGCGTAGATCGAATGGTGTACAGATTTATGAGGATCCGGTCCATTCGTTCGTATTAACTTCCTGTCGGTTTTGTTATGGTACAGTATTGTTGAAGCACCGTCGTGAACATTTTATATCTAACTCGCCCTTGCTAAAAACATGCACGAATTATCCCTCTTCCAGGTTGATATAGACATCGACTCGCCGGTCGAGTCTGACACAATGTTTGTACCTCGTCCTGTAAGTAACCATGGTAACATGACGCCTTCATCTGCCTGACCTGTATATAACGCTCCGTCTGTTTCTTTCACTCTTCTCGCAAAACTCGACGCTTGAAGTATCCGAGAATTGTTTCGTCTGCAGAACGATAGCCTAATCGGGCGATGCTTCCTCAGACAATCTTAAGAAGTTTTGCTTGTACAATCGCTGTTGTTGTTCTGTTAAATGGCCTCCAGTCCACGATGTGGTCAGCTCTGTCGTGTCACGGTTCGCCCTCAAGCTTATGCTAAACGCACTTTACACTGCTCACGGCATTTCGTCTTCTTCACATCAACCACCAAATTACT
Organism: Notospermus geniculatus; assembly: GCA_002633025.1. Classification (NCBI taxonomy): domain Eukaryota; kingdom Metazoa; phylum Nemertea; class Pilidiophora; order Heteronemertea; family Lineidae; genus Notospermus; species Notospermus geniculatus. Next base: position 202,733 of record NMRB01000260.1, on the reverse strand, counting down.
CGCCCCTCCTCATCTGTTTTTGGCAAAATGGCAAAGTGCGAACCCGTGCAAGCTAGAGTTCCGTGAAGGAAAGAGTTGCGACGATAACAGAGAAGGGTTGAAGATGACCAATCAGCACATATTGGGAACAGGAGCTTCAAAATTGACCAATCAGAATGCTCGAGTCATATGAAGCTGGGGCATGAAGCATTCGCTGTATTTGACGAAACACTGTTAACAGTGAGATCTCCTTTGCTAAGAACATTGGATCTGCACTGTGCTTTCCATGCATCTCACAACACAAACACCCGCTAACTCCAGGGTCTCTAAACCGTTTTTCCTCAAACTCGCTCCGCCAATTAGATTCTCCCTGTATTCAACTCAAAAAGCGTAATCGCCCGAGGGATTGCCTATTCTCTAGGCGAGGCTCTCTCTCACGTCGATAGCATACATTACCGTTTAGAGTAGTGATTTCACCAAGATTGCCGGTAGCTTTCTCGCCTAATTGCTATAGCGTGATACCAGGATTCTTGTCTTTTTCTTACCGTTTCAAATCCTGTGTTTAAAGTGGTGTTTTTTCCTTTATTTTCATTGATTGCATGATGAATGTCGCCTGAGATTCGACACTCGCAAAACTATCCTCGCCTCACAACTTCGTTCGTGACGACGATGAAGAAGATCCGTCAATAAAGCCGTCATTTTCATCCTGTTGCTCTAAGCCTATCAGAAAGCGCATGGTGTGATGTCATAATCCAAATTAACCAATCAAACAGCACATGGCACGGCAGCGTGGTCACACTAACCAATCATGTGCATGTCCGGACGCCACTAACCAATCAGAGTGACGCATGACAGTAGTGCAGGGCAGATACCAGTACCGGTAGTACCGCACGGCTGGCAAGCGGACCTCTAGCGTCCTGTCAATCTCTTCAGACGATGCAGGGACGCCACTCACTTCACGTTCTTGGGGGGGGGGGGGGGGGACNACAGCCGATTGGCCACGTGATCAGCCACAAGATACATTGGTCATACAGACCTGAACTTACATGTAGATTGCATCTGCCTCCCCTTCCCTCCGAGAGCGCGACCCTGGGCTCTCACCATCCAAGATTAATGCAGCTCTATGTCCGTCCTTGATCTTCCACCTGGCAAGGTAATAAACCCATTAATCCATGGTCACGATCTTTATGATCATCGTGAGTGACCGTGAATGATGATGCCATCATGATCTAGAGATCTGACAACTGGTGATTAGGGCCGGAACGTCTTCTTATTTTCCCTAGCTGCGTCTTTCGGGATGGGGGATGTTGCTAGTTTCCTCTCGATGTTGTTGATGGATATCAATTTCGAGGACACTGCCTCTTACTGTTTAGCAGGGGCTAGTTGGCTTTAGTCTTGCGTATGGGCGTGGAGAGCTCTTGATTTTGAGAAGTCTCTTGTTTTTGAAGTTTGCTCTTCGAGATGACACGAATTCTTAGAACAATTCCTCCTGTAGCCAAATGTGTTGAGTAAGAAACGAAACGACTATTGCTTGGTCCGGTGGGCGCTGAGTTCCTGTTTACAGAAGACAATGTCAGTAGACCAGAATGCACTGTCAACAAACTTCATTTTCTGTGTGTCATATCTCAGACCCTGTTTCTTGTTCCACCCGCATGCTGGACTCCCGGGGCTGGACGAAAACTAGGACACAACGACGCGACAAGACCACATTATCCAAAAACGTATTAAAACGTCTCGTAACCGATTTGTTCTGTCTCCGGATTTGATTATGTTTATGGAGAGTGTGGTCTCTGAAGTCCTCAAAGTAATCATCTAGTCATCTACAGTGATTACTACTGCATAATTACGTTACTTCTCTAATATGAGATTATTACTTTGAAAGGAGATAGAATGGCGTGGCTGCGGCCTCAACTAACGTCAAAATGGAAATGAGTTCAGCAAAAATGATTCAGTCGACTCGGCATCAGGTTCCAGGCATAATGTCCCACGATTTCTTGGAATGATGTCTCTGAAGGAGGGCCGTTCCCAAATTGTCATTTTTCAGGGCGTGGGGTGAATACAGAGTCTGCTGCCTGGTCGTGGTTGTGGATCTCAGTCTAACCACGGCCTTTATCTAAATCTTCCTATCACCAGCCACTTCCATCTTGGTTCGTCAAATCAACAAAGCAATGATGAGTTTCTACCTTGTTCTTCCAGTTAACACGCCGTGCTAGTATCGGAAGCATCCACAGTACGTCAGAGGACAGCGATGATGAACCATCGCCACCTGTCGCCAGGCGGGGAAGACGAGCAGCCATTTATGAATCAAAGGTAGGGCGCCATCTTTTGGTTTGTTTACACTTCTTGGCAGTGGCAATGGAGTTCCAGTCCTTGTGTAACCATGTTACAGTACAAGCCCTACAGTGAGAACGCGAGCTACCAAAACTCGACTTCATTAGTCATTTTCTGTGCACATGAAGTGATGACGAAAGCCGCATAACAATGGCGTCGTATAATTGCTTCGCAATCAAGGGAACAACTCCGCCTCAACCCCCGCAAGGCAACCAAACTCCAATGTCTTCGTCACGTTCTTATTTTGTAGCCGGCCGCCGCGGGCAGTTCGTGATATTTCAGCGCCGTGTGCAGGTCATTGTAAGATCATTTTCTTCAATAGTCTTCAGCAACGTGTAAGATAGATGTATGATTTTGTGGGCTTCGGCTGAAAGGCCGGGATGTTGCTGAGTGATGTGTTGGAGTCGTCCGAGGATGCTGTAGCTAGGTCAGATACAGCTCTCTCAGGTGTATTGTCCCAGCCAGACGGAGGCATCCATAATGCGGAGGGTGAGCAGCAGGGTCGCCATCGAGATGTCAGGGGTTCGATTCCCGTTGTTCTCAACTGGTCTGAAAGGATCAAGTGATGCGCTGAATGAGCTGCTCCTTGAGTTCACCAGAAAGGTTTCTGGAGAGGCTGGGGTAGTAATATGACGTGCTTTGAGACTGTATCACAGTGAGAAGGGCTATATGAGACTTCATATCGATCCTCGACCATTCAATCTTTACATCCATCCTGAAGATGAGCCTGGTTGAACCTCCACCTTGCTTCTCGCCAGCGATGTTCAATTAAGCCGAGATTCCTGACAATTAACGCCCCATTTATGAGCTGTAAATGACGTTCGTGCGGGGGAGATCCAGGTAGAAAACATCACGTGATCCAATATGGTTCAGGAAGAAGATGAAAAAACGCTTTGTTGGTAAAAAGAGGAAGCGTGTCGCTTTATTGGTGTTTGGAAGCGAATACATCTACTGGGTGTAACCTTCGCAGCCACACCGATCCTCGAATGAACTCAACACAAACGTATCACAAACAGATACTTCTGTATTTACACAATCTTCAATTCGACAATACTGCACACACAACAGCAGTCAGAAGCGGTCTGCGAGTGGAAACGTTTATCGTTTGATTTCTAAACCTCCCTATTGGCCCTATCTCAGGGTGATGCGAAATCTCCGAAAAAGTCTTACTGATTTTGACACCAGAAAAGCCCTCCACTTGCGTATACATCCAGTATCTATCATTCTCCCTCTTCACACGTGTTCCACTGAGCGTCGCCTTGAGCTGTATTCTTCCATTATTTTCCAACCTCGTCACCTTTACCTCTTGCCACAACAAAAGCAGGATAAGAAACAGCCAGAAACCAAAAGATAATGAGACACAAATTTAATCGAGAAAAGCAATTTCATCTTTGGTAATATGTCTTGCTTTCAGCTGTTTACCTTTGGTTCTAGAGATATTCATCATTCCCACGACGTAACGTCGTTCTGTTGGGTTGCGCGTTTTTCCCGCCGGCTTGGCGTCATAAGACGACGTCAGCAATGGCGGACATTGTTGAAGTTACGTCGTGGAAACGATGAATAAAATGAGATATCTCACTGGCAAGAATAAAAGCCGTATGAAAGCTCCATCCAAGGAAAATGATTGCCTTTTTTTCAAAAATCAGGGGTAACCTAGTTACCATGGTGTAGAGAACTCGGCGAGTGACGTCACGGGGAAAACAGGTTATTTACAATTCATGATTGAAATCTTCTCTCCACTAATGAATCGCACTTTAACAATTATCTGCTCTTTCGATCAGCGTCTCAAATTGGATTGGTTTGCTTTCGATAAAACGACCTCGTAAAACGAAATAAAATGTTAATGTAATTCTCTCAAGAAATCTTCCACGAATGTGGAGTTTTTGGGAACGTATTTCGATGATCATCTTAAAGCCGACATGGAATTCAATCGATGAAGTAGATAGAAATTGTTCGATTGAATCGAGCGAGTTTGGGCCGATAGCGGAGTCCCTCGAGTCCAAAAAGATTGAACCATTCGCTCGTGTAGAACTGCTCAAATAGAATTCAAAGTAAGATAAGGACTTCTTTGATGTCGGTCTGATTAGCGCACTGCGCCGCAACCAGACTGTGAGGTTTCTCAGATGCGGCCCGAGATGTGATCAGAATGATGTCTCCTTCCTTGGAGGTATATCTTGGCTGGAGCACTGAATTTGCACCCCTAATTACCAAACTTGGCTCAACATGACATGTGCATGATCTTGGATGGATCTTGGTTTGCGTTCATCACAGTCATATCGGACTTCTCTCCTAATAGAGGTTCTTCGTTGCGGTCCGAGAACCTCACAAAATGTGATGTCACAGACGTAAAAGCCACGACGCCACGTCATTGTGGATGACGTCGTGGCGTGCATTTCTTCTCTGTGACGTCAAATTCCATGACGTTCTAGGACCGCTAACTGGTGGTGGCCTCTAACGGCATTAAACCTTCCGAAGAACCTTCTCTTCTTTTGTCACCAATCTTCTTTAGCTCCTAACGCGGCCAATGTACCCCTGTCTGTATCACCGTGCTTATCGGCGACCAGTTTGTTCGTCGATCCTGCCCTAGGAGAATCATTATCAATCCGTCGAGAGATGTGGCGATAACTGGTCCAAGTTTCGCTTTTATCGGCTGCCTTCCCTGGAGGCGATTGGTGTGTTCAGTTTTTTGCCCATTCATAATGTATGTGATGTGACTGGCCCATCGAGGTTCGAGTTGGTCCATGGTGTTATAAACTGCGGCGAAATGTCTATGGCCAGGACAGCCTCAGGCTCCTTTAGCGGTCGTTCCCTTCGTCACCGCGCACAAACCCTTGACGACAACTTGTGCGCTGACGAAGGGACCAAGTGCTAAGAACCTCTGATATCTGGGGAGGGCCTCAGTCGTGCCTTTATCCATTGATTGACCCCCTTTGCCCGCTGGTCCTCTAATACGATCACTAACACCCAGCCATCCCCTGAACCTACCTTTTACCGGCAAATTCCTGAACTTATGAAGATGGATGTGCCTGGATCCTGACTGACATTATTAGATCGGATATGTCCATTTGGTTCTTGGTCGATCCAGGGGATGTTTATTTCATTAATCTCTGTGACTAGGCTCACCTCTGACGGGTTCCAATTTCCGTGGATTTGCATAATACCAGCGTACTGCGGATATCAAAATGTGTGGCTCTCGTTGAGGGGTGGTCAACTACCCTCCATTATCATATTAGCTTCGTGAATGGAATGAACGATCGACGTCAGAATGCACCGCAACCCGAATGTGGGTCAACTCGGATGGCGGCTTCAGCCTCGTTTGTTCCGAATAAATCCGGACACATTCTGGCACAACATCAGTGAACCGCAGGATGGTCGCGTCCCTGATAAGGTTTGAGAAGCATGAACTGGGCGTGACGGATGCCACCGTTTACGCGCACGAACCATCCACTTAGGGGGAAATGAAACTGGCAGCCAACAAAAGGAGTAGTTAGCGCAATGCTTCTCCTTTTCACTACGATTTCCGCCCGAATTACTGAAATACTGGCATCGTTTAGCAGCCCTCGTCATATCTCGACATCAATGACCCGAAGGTGGACAGATCCCTATCGATGACAAATTACTGATTCCACCCAGTACTGAGAGATGTGACCGTTTCGTACCGAACCTAATGATGATGATGATACGGTTGAAGACTTCGACCATCTCATTACCCAGCATCGCTGATTATGGGTGTTTGTGACGAAGGAACCGATCCGCACCAAGCAGAAATCGTCCTCTCCATTCGGTCAGTAGTGCACATTCATCCTGCCGAGTTGGAGATGATTACTAGTCTTTTGTAGTCAAAGGGCTAATCCCGTCCTTTTCTTTTGTACCATCTGCTTGACTTAATTGCCTCTGTGATCTCTGAGTAATGAAAAAAGAGGTGACCCCAGGATTGGTACGTGTACCTGTATGGCACATTGACGTTAATGACTTGCTAGAAGAAGATTAAAGGAGCACGGTATTGCCACTTTTTCTCGACAGCCGGCGCCACCGCGCCACTCTCCAACCCGAGGGTCTAACTACGTGTCGGCGAATGACCCAATTTACTGCGTACATTTTGGAATGCATTTTTGTAGTTTGTCTTACTGCCGCTAAGTGGCTCCCTCAAATAACGCATTTGAGATCCAACACCGTGCTCCTTTAAGTGTGGAAAAGTCATCGAACGTTGTCATTGTTGAAGCCACTAGGGCACGGTAACACCCATATACTGCTGAACGAAATCGCTCGCTTATGAATTTTTGGAATGATGCAAGAAGGCAGTTAGAGCATGGAGGTACCTCTATGGATGGTTAGAGTAGGCTGGACATCCTTCTTGATCTGCCAGTCAGAGGTACGCTCAGCGAGACCAGCGGCCTCAATCTCCTTGATGTGAGGTCGATATCACTGAATAATAAGTCAGATGCGGAGAATCACCATGACCTCCCGACAACCCGTGACCGATTCCAGCAGCCCACACACTCTTCACCATTATCTACCGATCCTTTGATTTTAACGAGCATATCTGATAAATCACCCATCAGATTTGTAATTACGGCACCCCACCTGGGTCCTCAGCGTCCGTGAAGCAGGTGTTTGGATTGCCAACCTCTCTATTTCTTCCCCATTTCCACCAGCTCTCGGTAATAAGACGCCATTTTTTACGCAATTTCACAAGAATAACAAGTCAGCGTTGGCTTCCATTCAAACCCATTTAGATGATCTGTACCAGAAATGATTTTTGGGTCTAAAATCTCGCGTCTAAGATCTGCTGGCGGAGTAAACTGGGGATAAACACACCTCCAAAACAGAACAGCTCTCCATCCGTCGATCTGGTGCGAAAACGGGGACCGGCGCATAAAAAACCCGCGGCGTGCGGAAGAAAGCGATTTGTGTCTAATGCGCACATCATTTGGTCGAATCTCTCAGTCAATTAGCGATCGCTGACGATGAATTCATTACAATGAATAGAGAAGCAGGTTGCTCGCTTGTCAGATGCTGTTTGGTTTCACTATCGTCAACATCGCGATGAAAGCCGATGGGAATGGATGCTAAAAGGGATTTGATGTGATGAGGATGCTTTAGTACTCAATGGAATACGGAAAGATAAACTCTTCTCGACAAGTCGTCCATTAGTAATGAACTTCTAAAAGATAACGATTGTTCTCTAGTCGCCTCAGCTTCTTCTACATCCAGTGGAAGTCCTAACCACAGATAAGGATCGCTCTACCGTCACCTTGGCTTCTTCTCCGACCAGTGGAGGCCCTAATCAGAGATACGGATAGCTCTACAGTCACCTTGACTTCGTCAACAACCAGTGGAGGCCCTAATCAGAGATACGGATCGCTCTACAGTCACCTTGACTTCGTCTTCAACCAGTGGAGGTCCTAATCAGAGATACGGATCGCTCTACAGTCACCTTGACTTCGTCTTCAACCAGTGGAGGTCCTAATCAGAGATACGGATCGCTCTACAGTCACCTTGACTTCTACAAGCAGTGGAAGTCCTCTGCAACTAGTGGAAGTCCTAACCAGAGATAAGGATTCCTCTACAACCGCCTCAGCTTGCTCTGCAACCAGTGGAAGTCCAACCCTTCATACGTCATCACGAGGCAAGACATCTAAAGTGCAATCTCACCTCCACCTGTGTCGTGAGGCATTTCATCCCAACCACAGCCCGACACCTGTTTGGATCAAAGCAATCGTGTTTACAGCCACATTCATGTGACTGGCGTTACTCCCGAGGCGAGATCAAGGATCAGCAGTGCCGTATTGCTGACGTGAGACGGTCTCTACGAGGCGGATTTCAATCGTTTTCTGATAGTGAGAGATAAACTCGCTCGTGTTCTGTTGCTGTATCGTAGATTTTCACCTGTTCTGTGAACGTTGGAAGTTCGATTTTTGGATAAGACATCATTTGTAGGTGCGTCGATTCAAACGAAATACGAAAAACTCTCCCGTGTTCTGTCGGTGTCTCTTTTCACCTGTCACTTTGAAAAGGGTGATTGGTTTGAATCTTGGAGACGGCAGGTGGTGCTGTAGGATCGATTCAAACAGGAACAGCTATCATCCTGGACTTGTATTAATACTTGCAGAATTTATCTCACTCACTCTCCGTTTCACCATCAGTGACTGAAAGATACGGGTTGCTCGGTTACCTTTAGGAGCTGTGACAAGGATCTAACACTTGACATTTCTTTGATACATTTCAAGGACAATAGGTCCTGTGTTTGTGAACGGATCAGTTCTCTGTGACATCATGGAGGAGTGTGGAAATGCCAAACTCTTGGATGAAATGATTGATAAGATGAAGGTAGGCTCTCATTAAATGGGTCGGTGATATACTCTTATTTCTGATTGGGTGTGTAGCAACGTGACACTCGGCAGAGTTTGTTGATAGAACCATTTTACCACCTATGGCATCTATAGTGCTTACCCCTTAAGGCCTCCATACATTGCATGCAAAATGTCGAAATGAGTCACTACAATAGTCCGTTCGACAATTTTGATCTAGCAAAGTGTCGCACCGTTCTCAAAAAACAACAGAAAACGTCGACATGTTGTGGAATGTTGTCGCATGAAGTATTTTCGAACGGACTATTGTTCTCACTCATTTCGACAGTTGTCATGTAGTGTATGGAGGCCTTTAAGGTGCCCTTCTACGTGAGTGCTTTCTGGTACAAGTTGACTCTCTACGGGAACTCAGCCAGAAAACTGTGGCCACGGAAGCAACAATGGTGAATTGCCCATTGAGAGACAACTAGCACGAATAAACTCTCACGTGGAGGAGCGCTTTTAGACCATCAACATCTTCCATTCAGCTGAGTATCATCCCAGTAGCGCCTATCCTCTTCTTTCTCCCGCCCATTTCCCTTCTGCAGATGATACATAACCAGCAGCGATTCAAGTCCCCAGCTTATGTGGGCCAAGTCTTTCCCTCTGTATATATGTGTGTGTGTGTGTGTGCTCGTTTTCAGGCCAAAAGTGAACCGTGCCCTTTTGGGGTATCCAGGGGGTAGACGACTTCACTTCCGTTGGACAGCCGTATGAAACTGACTTCCATCTTCCATCTTTCCCACTTCAGTTCAGAGGGAAAGTAGTATAACACTGACTTTCCATCTTTCCCTCATCTGCAACCGCGACCCCCAAGTACTGCCACACTCGTCGTTCGTGTCTTGGTATGGATGCCATATGCCCCGTTTCTTAACCGCTGTATATTGTATCTTTCAGACATTTGGGGATGTGTCTCCGACGAGTGTGTCCCCAGAAGTGTCGCCAGCAAATTCTTGTGATGAGAGCGAGGACTCGCAGGGGTAAGTTCAGTTTCCATGATTCTGCTTCAGATCAGCATCACCTCCCCTCTTTTGGTGCCGTAAACTTGGTAATAGAGACAAGAGATGCACTTGATTCACCGATGTGTTCTTGTCTGACGAAGTCAAACGGTCGATGATCGTCTTTTGTATGTCATCGCCTCCCGGCCAGTCGTTACCTCAGTTCTCCTGGCGTAAACAAGTGCAGAGCAATCACTGTTTGATTTGGGTTGAGGCCCTGAGGAGAAGTGGCAGACAACTAGTTCGCTTTCAGTGACCGAGTTGAACGAGTTGTCGTTTTTCATTCCTCTGCATGGCGGGATTTTCCTCGCTCCCTCGATCACCTCACAAGTCATGCAATGTGACGGAAATCATTCTACCGGGGGGCAACTGTTTTACATATGGATCAGACGTCGGTCTTGGACCGCTCCCTGAGCTCGTATCGTCAGGCCTGGGTATCAACACGTTTTGCATCGCATCTTCTCCATTTGGGTTTATTTTTAACTGATCCGACTCATTAATCCATGGCCTATCAAACGTCCCATCACTACACCCCGCCATTGCATTGACGTCACACCACTTCATGACGTCCATTTATCCTCGATAACACTCCATCCTAAGATCATGGTCCTACTTAACACGACTATCTGCCCATCAGAAATAAAGCAACCGCAATCGCCCGTATTACCACAACAAATAGCTCAATTATGGATGGCTCTTGACGGATTTAGCCGTCGAGGAGTGAGCCTTGTGTTTGGCTGAGGGCAATACGTCAGGCTTCCTCTGGTTTATCTCTCTGGCTAGAGAACTCTCAGTTCGGCCAAGAGCCTCCTTCGATAGACTGGATGAATCTTTAATAATCAGAGGGAGTGCCACTCTTTCAGTCTTTGAATACTTCGACAGGAGACGGCGGTTGCATGGTTGTCATGGCAGCCTCCTCCATCATGTCCATGTCCTCCTCCCTTTACGTCACTTCCTGTTGTTTTATAGGAAGCGTGTATAGAGGTTCTTCGTTGGCGGTCCGAGAACCTCACATTTGATGTCACAGACGTAAAAGCCACGCCGTCCACGTCATGCATGACGTTGTGGTGTGCATTTCTTCTCTGTGACGTCAAATACCATGATGACGTTCAAGGACCGCTAACTGGTGGTGGCCTCTAACGGCAGTAAATCTTCCATAGTCCTTTCCGAAGAACCTTCTCTTCTTTTGTCACCAATCTTCTACATAACAGCTCCTAACGCCAATGTACCCCTGTCTGTATCACCGTGCTTATCGGCGACCAGTTTGTTCGTCGATCCTGCCCTAGGAGAATCATTATCCGTCGAGAGATGTGGCGATAAATGGTCCTAGTTTCGCTTTTATCGGCTGCCTTCCCTGGAGGCGATTGATGTGGTTCAGTTTTTTGCCCATTCATAATGTATGTGATGTCGCTGGCCCATCGAGGTTCGAGTTGGTCCATGGTGTGACTGCGGCGAAATGTCTATGGCCAGGACTGCCTCAGACTCCTTAGAATATCAGACATTCTTAGCGGTCGCTCCCTCCGTCACCGCAAACCCTTGACGACAACTTGTGCCGTGACGAAAGGACCGAGTGCTAAGAACCTCTGATAGCTAGATGGCCTCAGGCGTGCTTGTGTCCACCGATTGACCCCTTTTGACCGCTAGTCCTCTAATACAATCACTAACACCCAGCCTCTTAGCGGTCGCTCCCTTCGCCACCGCACACAGACATGACAAACCCTTGACGACAATATATTCTTGGTGACGAAGGAACCGCGAGTGCTAAGAACCTCTGATAGCTCAGGATGGCCTCAGGTGTGCCTTATCCAATGATTGACCCCTTTTGGCCGCGGGTCCTCTGATACGGTCACTAAACCCGACATCCCCTGAACCTACCTTTTACCGGCAAATTCCTGAACTTATGAAGATGGATGTGCCTGGATCCTGACTGACATTATTAGATCGGATATGTCCATTTGGTTCTTGGTCGATCCAGGGGATGTTTATTTCATTAATCTCTGTGACTAGGCTCACCTCTGACGGGTTCCAATTTCCGTGGATTTGCATAATACCAGCGTACTGCGGATATCAAAATGTGTGGCTCTCGTTGAGGGGTGGTCAACTACCCTCCATTATCATATTGACTTCGTGAAGGGAATGAACGATCGACGTCAGGATACACCGCAACCCGAATGTACGTCAACTCGGATGGCGGCTTCAGCCTCGTTTGTTCCGAATAAATCCGGACACATTCTGGTACGTCAGTGAACCGCAGGATGGTCGCGTCCCTGATAAGGTTTGAGAAGCATGAACTGGGCGTGACGGATGCCACCGCCTACGCGCACGAACCATCCACTTAGGGGGAAATGAAACTGGCAGCCAACAAAAGGAGTAGTTAGCGCAATGCTTCTCCTTTTCACTACGATTTCCGCCCGAATTACTGAAATACTGGCATCGTTTAGCAGCCCTCGTCATATCTCGACATCAGTGACCCGAAGGTGGACAGATCCCTATCGATGACAAATTACTGATTCCACCCAGTACTGAGAGATGTGACCGTTTCGAACCGAACCTAATGATGATGATGATGATACGGTTGACGACTTCGACCATCTCATTACCCAGCTTCGCTGATTATGGGTGTTTGTGAGGAAGGAACCGATCCGAACCAAGCAGAAATCGTCCTCTCCATTCGGTCAGTAGTGCACATTCATCCTGCCAAGTTGGAGATGATTACTAGTCTTTTGTAGTCAAAGAGCTAATCCCGTCCTTTTCTTTTGTACCATCTGCTTGACTTAATTGCCTCTGTGATCTCTGAGTAATGAAAAAAGAGGTGAGCCCAGGATTGGTACGTGTGTACCTGTATGGCACTAGTGTTTCAGCTAAAGCGGAATAGCAGGGCGCGGCGCCCTGCCTTGCTTATGGTCCGCCCTACTGCCCTTTTCAACAGGAAAAAACGCCCTGCCCTAAATTCCGACCACCCCTGCCTTCACTTGAAGGCAAGAATGCCTTTTCTGCACTATAACCATGCCTTTTCAACTAACTCATGCCTTACAAAGATCGTTGATACTGTATTTAATACTCCCAATCCAATTCCCGCGCAAAACCCAAGTCGCATCAACGTTGAGACGGCACCAACAAACTGCCTGAACCTCACCTGCAGACTATCTCAAGTGCACTCGTGGCAGTGTTTAGAATAGGTGCCAAATGAAGCAGCCGAGGTTGGTTTAGTTACATTCCCTGCCGTAATTGGATTGCCATTGGTGTATGTGGCGCTGCGATCAATACCGATCGAATCACATGGGAAACGTCAAGTCAACGAAATACATGAAACATGCCGACAAAAAAGGCAACCAGCACAACTTCATCAGGCTGTCGTTAGTAACAGTAGTGAGCAAAACACAATGGAATGTTTATTTCAAGAGGTGAGGCGACGTATCACTTGAACCGAGTCCGGAATCGAGTCAGTGTTCACATGAAGAATCGCATGAAACT
>NMRB01000260.1:166536-189342 GCA_002633025.1 Notospermus geniculatus | reverse complement strand
TACATACACCTACTGTTGTGATTTAACCCTTTGATCCCCGAAGCAGAAAATGTCCATTGGTGTGAAGACGATCAGAGTCCGACTTGCGTCGTGACATGCCTGAATGCCCTTGGGCCTTGGTAGCTGAGAACCAAAGCAGGGCATGGGCTATCATGGCACCCTGCCTTTTTGAGAATGGAGGCGTCTCTGCCCTGCCTTTTTCAAATCCTGGCTGAAACACTAGGCACATTGATGTTAACGACTTGCTTGAAGGAGATTAAGTGTGGAAAAGTCATTCAACGTTGTCATTGTTGAAGCCACAAGGGCACGGGTAACACCCATACTGCTCAACGACATAAGAATGATACAAAAAGGCAGTTAGAGCATGGAGGTACCTCTATGGATGGTTAGAGTAGGCTGGACATCCTTCTTGATCTGTCAGTAAGAGGTAGGCCTACGCTCAGCGAGACCAGCGGCCTCAAACTCCTTGGTTTGAGGTCGATATCACTGAATAATAAGTCAGAGGCGGAGAATCACCATGACCTCCCGACAACCCATGACCGATTCCAGCAGCCCACACACTCTTCACCATTATCTACCGAATCCTTTGATTTTAACGAGCATATCTGATATATCACCCATCAGATTTGTAATTACGGCACCCCACCTGGGTCCTCAGCGTCCGTGAAGCAGGTGTTTGGATTGCCAACCTCTCTATTTCTTCCCCATTTCCACCAGCTCTCGGTAATAAGACGCCATTTTTTACGCAATTTCACAAGAATAACAAGCCAGCGTTGGCTCCCATTCAAACTCATTTAGATGATCTGTACCAGAAATTATTTCGGGGTCTAAAATCTCGCGTCTAAGATCTGCTGGCGGAGTAAACTGGGGATAAACACACCTCCAAAACAGAACAGCTCTCCATCCGTCGATCTGGTGCGAAAACGGGAACCGGCGCATAAAAAACCCGCGGCGTGCGGAAGAAAGCGATTTGTGTCTAATGCGCACATCATTTGGTCGAATCTCTCAGTCAATTAGCGATCGCTGACGATGAATTCATTACAATGAATAGAGAAGCAGGTTGCTCGCTTGTCAGATGCTGTTTGGTTTCACTATCGTCAACATCGCGATGAAAGCCGATGGGAATGGATGCTAAAAGGGATTTGATGTGATGAGGATGCTTTAGTACTCAATGGAATACGGCAAGATAAACTCTTCTCGACAAGTCGTCCATTAGTAATGAACTTCTAAAAAATAACGATTGTTCTGTTGTCGCCTCAGCTTCTTCTACAACCAGTGGAAGTCCTAACCACAGATAAGGATCGCTCTACAGTCACCTTGGCTTCTTCTCCAACCAGTGGAGGCCCTAATCAGAGATACGGATCGCTCTACCAGTGGAGGCCCTAATCAGAGATACGGATCGCTCTACAGGCACCTTGACTTCGTCTACAGCCAGTGGAGGCCCTAATCAGAGATACGGATCGCTCTACAGGCGCCTTGACTTCGTCTACAACCAGTGGAGGCCCTAATCAGAGAAACGGATCGCTCTGCAGCCACCTTGACTTCGTCTTTAACCAGTGGAGGCCCTAATCAGAGATACGGATCGCTCTACAGTCACCTTGACTTCTACAAGCAGTGGAAGTCCTCTGCAACTAGTGGAAGTCCTAACCAGAGATAAGGATTCCTCTACATCCGCCTCAGCTTGCTCTGCAACCAGTGGAAGTCCAACCCTTCATACGTCATCACGAGGCAAGACATCTAAAGTGCAATCTCACCTCCACCTGTGTCGTGAGGCATTTCATCCCAACCACAGCCCGACACCTGTTTGGATCAAAGCAATCGTGTTTACAGCCACATTCATGTGACTGGCGTTACTCCCGAGGCGAGATCAAGGATCAGCAGTGCCGTATTGCTGACGTGAGACGGTCTCTACGAGGTGGATTTCAATCGTTCTCTGATAGTGAGAGATAAACTCGCTTGTATTCTGTTGCTGTATCGTAGATTTTCACCTGTTCTGTGAACGTTGGAAGTTCGATTTTTGGATAAGACATCATTTGTAGGTGCGTCGATTCAAACGAAATACGAAAAACCCTCCCGTGTTCTGTCAGTGTCCTTTTCACCTGTTACTTTGAAAAGAGTGATTGGTTTGAATCTTGGAGACGGCAGGTCGTGCTGTAGGATCGATTCAAACGATATAGGAACAGCTATCATCCTGCACTTGTATTAGTACTTGCAGAATTTATCTCACTCATACTCCGTTTCACCATCAGTGGCTGAAAGATACGGGTTGCTCGGTTACCTTTGGAGCCGTGACAAGGATCTAATACTTGACATTTCTTTGATACCTTTCAAGGACAATAGGTCTTGTGTTTGTGAAGGGATCAGTTTTGTGTGACATCATGGAGGAGTGCGGAAATGCCAAACTCTTGGATGAAATGATTGATAAGATGAAGGTAGGCTCTCATTGAATGGGTTGGAGATACAATCCTCATGTTTCTGATTTTGGTTGTGTAGCAGCTTTGGTCAACGTGACACCACGTGTTTGTTGGTAGAACCATTTTACCACCTATGGCATCTGTATTGCTTACCCCTAGAGGTGCCCTTCTACGTGAGTGCTTTGTGGCACAAGTTGACTCTCTACGACGGGAACTCAGCCAGAAAACTGTGGCCACGGAAGCAAGAATGGTGAATTGCCCATTGAGAGACAACTAGCACGAATAAACTCTCACGTGGAGGAGCGCTTTTAGACCATCAACATCTTCCATTCGGCTGAGTATCATCCCAGTAGCGCCCTTCCTCTTCTTTCTCCCGCCCATTTCCCTTCTGCAGATGATATATAACCAGCAGCGATTCAAGTCCCCAGCTGATGTGGGCCAAGTCTTTCCCTCTATATATATATGTGTGTGTGTGTGCTCGTTTTCAGGCCAAAAGTGAAACGTGCCCTATAGGGGTATTCAGGGGGTAGACGACTTCACTTCCGTTGGACAGCCGTATGAAACTGACTTCGATCTTCGATCTTTCCCACTTCAGTTCAGAGGAAAAGTAGTATAACACTGACTTTCCATCTTTCCCTCATCTGCAACCGCGACCCCCAAGTACTGCCACACTCGTCGTTCGTGTCTTGGTATGGATACCATATGCCCCGTTTCTTAACAGCTGTATTTTGTGTCTTTCAGACATTTGGGGATGTGTCTCCTACGAGTGTGTCCCCAGAAGTGTCGCCAGCAAATTCTTGTGATGAGAGCGAGGACTCGCAGGGGTAAGTTCAGTTTCCATGATTCTGCTTCAGATCAGCATCACCTCCCCTCGTTTGGTGCCGTAAACTTGGAAATGCAGACAAGAGATGCACTTGATTCACCGATGTGTTCTTGTCTGACGAAGTCAAACAGTCGACGATTATCTTTTGTATGTCATCGCCTCCCGGCCAGTAGTTACCTCAGTTCTCCTGGCGTAAACAGGTGCAGAGCAATTACTGTTTGATTTGGGTTGAGGCCCTGAGGAGAAGTGGCAGACAACTAGTTCGCTTTCAATGACCGAGTTGAACGAGTTGTCGTTCTTCATTCCTCTGCATGGCGGGATTTTCATCGCTCCCGCGATCGCCTCACAAGTCATGCAATGTGACGGAAATCATTCGACCGGGGGCAGACGTCGGTGTTGGACCGCTCCCTGAGCTCGTATCGTCAGGCCTGGGTGTCAACACGTTTTTGCATCGCATCTTCTCCATTTGGGTTATCTTTAACTGATCCGACTCATTTAATCTACGGCCTATCAAAAGTCCCACCACCACACCCCGCCATTGCATTGACGTCACACCACCTCATGACGTCCATTTATCCTCGATAACAGTCCATCCTAAGATCATGGTCCTACTTAACACGACAATCTGCCCATCAGAAATAAAGCAACCGCAATCGCCCGTATTACCACAACAAATAGCTCAATTATGGATGGCTCTTGACGGATTTAGCCGTCGAGGAGTGAGCCTTGTGTTTGGCTGAGGGCAATACGTCAGGCTTCCTCTAGTTTATCTCTCTGGCTAGAGATCTCTCAGTTCGGCCAAGAGCCTCCTTCGATAGACTGGGCGAATCTTTAATAATCAGAGGGAGTGCCAGTCTTTCAGTCTTTGAATACTTCGACAGGAGACGGCGGAGAAGGAATCACTTAGATGGGTCTCGCTCGAGGAGCAATCACCTGAGTAGATGAGGTGGAAAGACGCCTCTCCACGCAGGAGTTCCTCGGCGGGCTTTCTATGGGCAAACCAACCATAGAAAAGTGTTGGCAGTCGTTTCTGGCTCTGATCAGGCATCAGCAGTAGGCAATCCAACAATAGGGAGTTTTCGCAAAGCCCCCGAAACGCCAACGCGAACGTCTATCCTTTTGTTCGGTGCTTTTTTCGTGGCATCGAACAATGAGCTTGGCGTTCGCGTTGGCGTTTCGGGGGCTTTGCGAAAACTCCCTATTGTTGGATTGCCCATTGAGTGTCAACTCGTGTAAGAGGATCTCACGTGAAGGAGCGTCTTAAGGTTGTTTCTACATCCCCTTTCATATTAGGACCTAACTGCATTGAACACATTGCAGCTACAGTATGGCACGGTCTAACCCGCCGGCCATGGAGGATTTCCTTTAGCCTAGTGGTTGCCTCTGAGCTAGAAGTTAAGCAACGTAGAGCGCAGTCAGTACACGGATGGGTGACCGGCGCGTACTCTTACCCGCTCTCTTCACCATCGGACAACATGGTCTCCTTTCTCTCATTCCAGACAGGGCCATTCCCGGTTAAGACGAAGACGGAGCTCAGTCGACCTCGGAATGCAAGTATACCCCGGTGATCTCCTCATGCAGGAACACCACAAGAAGATTCTGACGAAGCGAAATACAATCGCTGATTTTGCCAGCACGAAAAATCTACACCATGGCTCAACGGTCAGTCTGGCCGACCAGAACGGTAAGTGATCAGACGCTGGGTAGGCCTACGTTAGCTTTGTATGGCCTCACAGTGGTCGTTTCCCAGCTGTGCCTTTCCTCGCCCCTTCTGAATAATCTAGCTGTGTTCTTCCTCATTTCAGACCCGAAGAAAGTGAAGAATTCCTTCTCCTTCCTAAAGCTCATTGACAAGAAATCACGATCGAAGGAATGTCTGGCGGAGCTCGAAGACTCATTGGGTAAACTGAAGGGGTCAGAGTTCAAGGACAACCACCTTGCAAGTTATAAGGTGAGTTATGATTGGCTGTTGATCCTAGCGTGACGTCATTCCTTGAGCTGCCCCATGACGTCTCTGTTGATTGCCTCGTTGGGTTTCTTTCGTCTGTGATTGGCTGAGGGCAAAAGACGTGATTTGCGGCGAGATCATGACGTTCGAGTATGGCTGCAGATTAGGATCATTCATATAGACATGCGTGACGCAATCATGCTCCTGATCCTGCTGCCAGACAGACTAATGTCGGACCAGCCAGTTATGATCTCAGTCCCGTCTGAATATCACTTGCTGTCGTGATTGCGGGGGCAGTAAGCACGGATTCCGTGACAGAAATACAAATCATCTTGTTGACCTTTTCACAAACGGCCTGTCGATCTTCATCTTTATGAAATTGACGTTAGTTTAGTCACGTGACTGGTGAGCTGTCGCTTATGCCGTCGACTATAAATCATAAACTTGTTGATGTGTTAAGTGGTTTAACCCTCGACCTTTCGCGAGGAGAAACAGTGTTACTGACTGATTTGGCTGGGAGTATAGTCGGACCTTAACTTCGTTGATTCATCTTTGATTTGTTATTGGTATGTTAGTGATATGCCAGCTATGTGTGCCGTCAGTTTGATACCTGGAAATCTGCGTCTCTATTGTTTTCATAAACAAAGTTAGCTATGCTACAACTCCGATCAACATTCTTTCTTTTTTTCTGAAGCTCGTTCTTGGCTGCACATTTTGCCGAACTTTCACTTCCGAGACCGACCACAGGTTGACGTCTTCAAAGTTTCCACGACGTGACTTCAACAATGTCCGCCATTCCTGCATCGCCATCATGACGCAAAGCCAGGGGGCTGACGTCGTCCTTTAACGCAAAACTGGGGGCTGACGTCGTCCTATGACGCAAAGCTGGGGGGCTGACTTCGTCCTTTGACGCAAAGCCGGGGGCAAAATGCGCAACCCAACAGAAGGACGTTACGTCGTGGAAACGATGAACAGAGAAACAGAGTTTCAAAATGCCCATACCAAATGAAGGGGTGTGGAGTTTACGTTACATTTCACTGGTTGATCAATGTATTTCAGGATGTCCACTGGTCTGATCTGATTGCTAGTCGAGATGAACAAGGGGAGTCTATGAAGATTACCGAGATGGAGAGAAAACGACGGGAAGCTGTGTGGGAATTGTTCAAAAGTGAACTGATCTTTCTTATTGATCATTTAATGGTGCTAAAACATGTAAGTAAAGTGATTCCATTCCAGCTTGCTTGCCCTGTTGCTGGCGTAATAACTCTTTGATTTGTTATTGGTCCATTTGTTATTGGCCGGGGCTGCGTTTGTTATTATCCATCTGCTTCACTTCTTACCCATCGTTCTTCCTATTCCAGTGTTTCATGGAACCAATGAAACAGTTACAAGTTGACGGACATCTCATGTATGCCGAGCCTCAGGATTTGTTAGGGAACTTGGATGAACTTTGTTATGTAAGTTACAACAATCTCTTCTCTGGTCAACGTGGAGCGATCTCGCTCGATCTTTTCATTACTCACGCAGTTCAGATTAAAACTGGATTACAAATGTACTTCAGACGCCAGCATTTACGTCCGACACGCTACGTGGGTCGATCTCGCTCGATCTTTTCATTACTCACGCAGTTCAGATTAAAACTGGATTACAAATGTACTTCAGACGCCAGCATTTACGTCTGACACGCGAAAGGACTCCGCATTCGATGCAGAACTTTGACGGACGATTTTGTCGACATCCAATCGTGGGCCAGAGTTATGGACTCTGCCTTGTCAAAACGCTGACCGGACGTTGTGGTATGAATCACTGACGATGTCGGCGTCTAAATTTGATCGCATGTCGGACGACGTTCGACGTCTGGGAATCAACCCTTGGAATGTTCCGTTGACAGTCACGTGGTTCCCTTCTATCTTTTCAGGTTAGCTATACATTCTGTCGCGACTTTATCTCATTGCTCCTAAAGGATATGAGTCCATCCAACTTCGGTAGCACGTCCGTACTTGTCAAGGCCTTCAAACGGTTTGCTCAACATTCCAAGAATGGCGAGGTCTACCACACGTACTGCCTCAACTATAACAATGCACTCAACTACTTAGAACAGATGAGGAAGAACGAAGACTTCTGTGAATTTGAAAAGGTATTAATGGAGCTATTCTTGCACCATTTCTTCGTACCTTTCCCCATTGAAGTAATCAGCTCGCTCCCTATCTCCTGCGGTGATGAAAGGAACCACTGATCACCTCAGGGTGGGCAAGTATCTGCAAAAGGACTGCGAATCGGTCAGAGCTGATGGGGATTACACTTTATGAAGGTGCTCCTTCTACTCCAGTATGGAAAACTTGTTCTCCTGTACTTCGTACTTGTCACAAACCAGTGACTGGATCCATTCTTTCTTCCAGTGGTGCGAGTCAGATCCTCGATGTAAACGACTCCAGCTGACAGACCTCCTGGTGGCTCCGATGCAGCACTGTACAAAGCTACCACTGTTATTGAATAATATCAGAAAATATACCCAAGACCATGACGAGAGACAACAACTGACAGAATCATTGAGTAAAACGGAGTCATACTTGAGTAAGTACTGGATTTCTAACATACTTTGACAGCAACTGCCACTTACACTTCAATGAAAACTGCATGTTGCAGATGTCGACATTAGTTTCCAGTCCGTTCATGCTTCACCATTGTCACTGATGTATTGGGTTTGTCTTTTTCCCATTCCAGAGAGTTTAGAAGAAAAGATGCGATGGCTCAAGAACTTTGAGAGAGTACAAGAAATCCAGCACCAACTTGTGTGGCAGCCAATCCACGAGATGGATCCAAGGGTTTATATACCAGAGTTCCTCAAACATACACTGGGTAGACAACCGTGTGAGAGGCTCCTGGCCAGTCCGAAGAGACAACTGATTCATGAAGGCCAGCTCATGATGATGGGTGCGTTTGGGTCTTACCTGCTATTTGTTCTGTCTACACGGCGGTCATAAGAGAATTCATGAGCCCCTACCAGTTCTTGATCCTTTACAAACCCACTTTATATCGTGCTCTCATCTGTCTTGACGCCTGACATATGGAACATACCGGTACCACAAACAAGGAGGCGCGAATCTTTCCAAGCGTATGTCTGAAGGATTCTGAACCAACCGCCCCACTCACCTCTTTCTACCTCCTTCTTCAGAGAGTTCCAAACCTGCAGACGTATTTGTCTTCCTGTTTGACGATATTTTGTTGCTGACAAAGACGAAAGGGAGCAAGCCCACAAGAAAGGTAAGGAAGACGGTGTGGTGCTGAGCACCCAGAAAGATGTGTCGGGGAGGTAGAAACATACCTTTCTCATTGTGTGGGAAAGAGATTGGCTAATCCGCCATTTGTAATATCTTGCATCTGTTGTCTGAGCATCATTTTGTTGGGGACCGTAAAGTGTGGTGCCTTGTACCTGTTACCTTTGCAAGACCCCATCCAAGTGAGGAACATAAGTAGCTTGAGATGGCCACTTCCATAGTTACTCTATCTGACCAATTTGCCGTGGCTTCGGCCCTGATGGAAAATGGTGCAGCTATCAGCCTGGAAGTCGTAGCCCATGTTTCTTACTAGTCCATGGGTTTAGATGGGTTTCAATCTTACAACACCCAAGTACATGCGACGAAGGCACGAAACCCACAAACCTCCCCAGTGGTGCCTTCTCATGGTTTGGCACCCACAAATCTTAGTTGCGAGTTCCGATTCCTTTCTGCTCTCCTCCAGCCTAATTTTTCCTGTGTTTCTTTTCATGACGTCAGTCGGTAAGTAACCAGTGTCGTGTTGTGGCTGTTCGTAGCTTTAACAATCCCAGCTGTCGTTATCAGTTCAATAATCCTGCATATCATTTCATAGTTCATGTTTTAATTAGAAACTTAGACACATATACCGTGTTGTTGGCCTAATACCTGTTTAATGGTTTATAGTCTGTTTGATTCATCTCAGAGCAGTTTGTAGATAACCTGCGATTCTGCCTCTCTTGCCGCCGTAACATTGGTTGCAGCGCCACCTGTCTGTGCAACAATCTACACACAAAATTTCTCCGTCATCCAATACAACATTACCATTAGCAGTCGAGAATCCAACCTCATAGTCTCAATCCGTTCACCCACCAACTATTCTGTCTCATGATCGTATTCTCATGATGAAACTCCCCAATCTCGCTAGCTCATACGGCGTTCCGTGTTTTCGGTTGCTCCGCTACTGGTACATCAGAGTAAGGAGAAACAGTCGTGCCTCGCCTTCGGAAATTGGGAACATCCGCCTGTAGCCCTTTTCATTGAGCCTTGTCGAGCAGTCGTAGACTGGTTCGTCTTCCATTCCTCACGGACAAGCAAAGCATAAGGAGAGGACACCAGTCAACATACATGTATGGGTCACCATGCCCAACGAGGCTCGATGCATCCTGTCCCAAGAAACGCATCCTGCTTTACCTTGTCTGTGATGAAACCAGTTCCACATGATACGGAGTGTATTGTACCCCAGTATTGGCACGGCTTAACTCGCTGGCGCGGAGGATTCCTTTTATGGCCTGGTGGTCGGTGCGTTGGGCTCCGAGCTGGAAGTTAAAGCTGAACTCCATGAACAAAAACCACAGCGCCGCAGTATGGTGGTCTACAGAAGTGCAAACGCCCTTCGAAACACCTCCAGAACATNTTGAATAATATCAGAAAATATACCCAAGACCATGACGAGAGACAACAACTGACAGAATCATTGAGTAAAACGGAGTCATACTTGAGTAAGTATGGATTTCGTTCACATTTCGAAACAACTGCCTCTTGCGCTTCAACTAGAACTGCCACTCAAATTTCAACAACAACTGCCATTCACATTAGCAACGTCATCAATTAAGGCGAGAGGACGCCCTTCCTTTTGCATGTTGCAGATGTGGTTTCCAGTTCACGGCTTTCCGTCGTCCATGGTTGCTGACGGGTTAATCTCATTCACTCTCTTCTCTATTCCAGAGAGTTTAGAAGAAAAGATGCGATGGCTCAAGAACTTTGAGAGAGTACAAGAAATCCAGCACCAACTTGTGTGGCAGCCAATCCATGAGATGGATCCGAGGGTTTATATACCAGAGTTCCTCAAACATACACTGGGTAGACAACCGTGTGAGAGGCTCCTGGCCAGTCCGAAGAGACAACTGATTCATGAAGGCCAGCTCATGATGATGGGTGCGTTTGGGTCTTACCTGCTATTTGTTCTGTCTACACGGCGGTCATAAGAGAATTCATGAGACCCTAACAGTTCTTGATCCTTTACAAACCCACTTTATATCGTGCTCTCATCTGTCTTGACGCCTGACGTATGGAACATACCGGTACCACAAACAAGGAGGCGCGAATCTTCCCGAGCGTATGTCTGAAGGATTCTGAACCAACCGCCCCACTCACCTCTTTCTATCTCCTTCTTCAGAGAGTTCCAAACCCGCAGACGTATTTGTCTTCCTGTTTGACGATATTTTGTTGCTGACGAAGACGAAAGGGAGCAAGCCCACAAGAAAGGTAAGGAAGACGGTGCGGTGCTGAGCAGCTAGAAAGATGTGTCCGGGAGATAGAAACATACCTTTCTCATTATGTTGGAAAGAGATTGGCTAATCCGCCATTTGTAATATCTTGCATCTGTTGTCTGAGCATCATGTTGGGGACAGTAAAGTCGTGGTGCCTTGTACCTGTTACCTTTGCAAGACCCCATCCAAGTGAGGAACATGAGTAGCTTGAGATGGCCACTTCCATAGTTACTCTATCTGACCAATTTGCCGTGGCTTCGGCCCTGATGGAAAATGGTGCAGCTATCAGCCTGCAAGTCGAAGCCCATGTTTCTTACTAGTCCATGGGTTTAGATGGGTTTCAATCGTACAACAGCCAAGTACACGCGACGAAGGCACGACACCCACAAACCTCACACCCAGTGGTGCCTTCTCATGGTTTGGCACCCACAAATCTTAGTTGCGAGTTCCGATTCCTTTCTGCTCTCCTCCAGCCTAATTTTTCCTGTGTTTCTTTTCATGACGTCAGTCGGTAAGTAACCAATGTCGTGTTCTGGCTGTTCGTAGCTTTAATAATCCCGGTTGTCGTTATCAGTTCAATAATCCTGCATATCATTTCATAGTTCATGTTTTAATTAGAAACCTAGACACATATACCGTGTTGTTGGCCTAATACCTGTTTAATGGTTTATAGTCTGTTTGATTCATCTCAGAGCAGTTTGTAGATAACCTGCGATTCTGCCTCTCTTGCCGCCGTAACATTGGTTGCAGCGCCACCTGTCTTTGCAACAATCTACACACAAAATTTCTCCGTCATCCAATACAACATTACCCTCAGCAGTCGAGAATCCAACCTCATAGTCTCAATCTGTTCACCCACCAACTATTCTGTCTCATGATCGTATTCTCATGATGAAACTCCCCAATCTCGCTAGCTCATACGGCGTTCCGTGTTTTCGGTTGTTCCACTACTGGTACATCAGAGTAAGGTGAAACAGTCGGACCTCGCCATCGGAAATTGGGAACATCCGCCTGTAGCCCTTTTCATTGAGCCTTGCCGAGCAGTCGTAGACTGGTTCGTCTTCCATTCCTCACGGACAAGCAAAGCATAGCCTAAGAGAGGACACCAGTCAACATACATGTATGGGTCACCACGCCTAACGAGGCTCGATGCATCTTGTCCCATGAAACGCATCCTGCTTTACCTTGTCTGTGATGAAACCAGTTCCACATGATACGGAGTGTATTGTACCCCAGTTTTCGCACGGCTTAACCCGCTGGCGCGGAGGATTCCCTTTATTTCCTGGTGGTCGGTGCGTTGGGCTCCGAGCTGGAAGTTAAGCAAAGTTGAGTGCGGTCAGTAGGCCTAGCCTACTGGCCAGGGCTGGGTTGCACAAAACTCTTGTTAGCGCTAACATGATGTTAGCGCTAACATCATGTTAAATGACGTAAAATGACAATGGATTTTGACGTCATCTAACATAAAAGTTAGCGCTAACACCATGTTAGCGCTAACATGAGTTTTGTGCAACCGGCCCCTGATGGCCTGCGAGTACGAAACAGAGAGCTGAAGGCCCATCGTAGACAATTCGTACTGCGAGTACGAAACAGAGAGCTGAAGGCCCATCGTAGACAATTCGTACAGAGGCCGCTTGTGATGAGGGTTAATGCCTGGCTTTCACTGACGCTACGAATGTCCCGAATCGCCACGAATCTGAAAGTTGTCGGGTTCGCAGATAATTCTCAAACGATTCTTGCAGTTCCTAAATGATTCTTAGTTGATTCCTGAACATTCGTACTGTTCGCGTGAGTTTTTGTTTGTCAAAAACTTTCGTGGGAGCGTTCACGAATTCCACGACACAAATTCAACTACGAAATACAAATTCAAAGAATCATGTGAGAATTGTACGAATAAGGTACGACTCACTTACGAATATTCGTGGCCGATTCGTGATAGATCCGTACTTGATTCATAAATACATTCGGGACATTCGTGCCTGTTTCGAGATGTTTTCGGCGTTGGTCCACAAATTTGAGGGAGACACGAATGGCCAAGAATAGCCCAGAATGCAAAAGAATCCACTACGAGGCTGTTACGGACGATAAGAAAGGGTTGCGAAGTGTTTACGATCTCTACGAATTTGAAATTCGTGGAATTCGTGAACCGTCCCACGAAAGTTTTTGACAAGCAAAAACTTTCGTGGCGGCTCGACGAACTCACACGAACTGTACGAATGTTTTAGGAATCAACCAAGAATCATTTAAGAACTGCAAGGAACGTTTGAGAATTATCTACGAATCGGACAACTTTCTGATTCGGGACATTCGTAGCGTCAGTGAAAGTGGGGCATCATGGGCCCACGCGGAAAACAGGCATGAATGTCTCGAATGTATTTACGAATCAAGTACGAATCGGGCACGAGTATTCGTGAGTGATCGTGCCTTTTGTTCGTACAATTCTTACATGATTCTTTGAATTCGTACTTGTTTCTTAGCCCATTCTTGACATTCGGCATATTTTTCAACCCGATTGGCCACGAATTGGGACAAGTTCAGATTCGTGGCGATTCGGGACATTCGTAGCGATAGTGAAAGCCAGGCATAACTCTGATCATCTTCTTCCGCTCCTTTTACACAGGCTGGGAGACTCTCACTAGACAACTGGGTGCGTAAGATCACATTGTCCGGTTTACACCAATGTGGTGACAAAGTCCAGTGACGCATGACCTGTGGTTGAATGTTTGCACCTTCAGTACAAGCGTCCAGACTGGCCAGATTTTTAACTGCGAATTCAGATATCCAGTGTCAGGCAGTCTGCCACCTTTGGACACTTGTATTAAAGGGTGCTAGGTGTCGACAAAACGTATCTACTTCGTAAACTAACAACAACATTCCTGGATAATGAAACACCCAAACTTCCTGTTAATCACCCCGGTGTATTGCCAACCTGGATCCCTGGTTCCATTGCTCAAAATCTGGTACATGGTCGACCACAAACAAAACGAATAAAGCTAAAATACCGTTTAATGCCGACGCTAACTTGCCTCTCCCTTCTGCAATTGGTATTTCTGCCATTACCCAAACATTATCCTCAATTAATTTGATGTTATCGTACCATGAGTTTTAGACACCTACATCGTTGTTGTCCGCCAGAGTTTTACTGCTTTGCCTCCCGCCCGCCATCGTACGTAGCATGGTTGTTGTTGTTGGCTTCCAGTATACAGGTGTGAGTTTCCCCATGGTATAGTTTTCCGTGGCCATATGCCCAGTACTCGCTCCACATAGTAATCGATGGTTCGTGCCTCAAACGTCTTTCTTGATGCTGGCCCCACAAGAACAACGACCCGCGCGTTAGGTGTGTCCCTACCCTAAGTATGAGCGACTTCACCAAAGAGCCGTTTCGGAAGTCCGTAGAGGTAACATGACCTGCACGTAGATCCTACACGCTTCGACGTGCACGCAATGTAGGCTACGTTACCCTGAGCGGGCTTTCAAAAGGATCTCTTTGTCAGAGCGCGCGATTTCAGGTAACCAGACGAGAATTGAACACCAATTCTGCCGTATTGAATTTACGCAAAATTCACGAATATCCTAACAATAAATCTTTGTCTTCAGAAATCTTCCATTGCGGCCCCTCCGGTTGACAACATGACGCCTTCCGGTACAAACAAGGTGCAGACGGATCAAACTCTCATTGTTTACAAACAGCCAATCGCTCTGGACCGGTTCACCATCCATGATGTTGGACATCATGAGGCATCGGGTGAGTGGAGCAGGTGGAAGATGGTTCGAAAGTCACCAAAAAACACGACTCTAACGTTTTCCGAAACTTTGCGTGTGTGGCCCATGGCATCAACGTTTTGGGCCTAGTTGTGAGATGGGTTTGCGCCTATCAGCAAACATGGCAAAAGAAATCATAGTCCAAAGTTTTGGTTACTAACATAAACTCTCCTTTCAGTGAATGGTTTAAAGCATGCCTTCGTTCTGGTGCAGATCAGTCGATTCCAACAAATCATTGGTGTCTACACGCTGCAGGCAGCGACTGATGCCATCAAGGTAAGATCAGAAAGATGGAAGAAGCAGTTGCCTCCTTGGCAACCAGTTGGCAGCATGTTAGTCCGATGCGCAGCTTAAACTAGACATCTCTGCAAGACCATGCAGGGCAGGCTACTGTAGGCCTACTCTGCTGTGTTCGGCAGTTCTGACGGTTAAACACAACGGTCAGACGTCAGAGCGCAGTTGCTCAATCAACGTCGCTAAAACCTAGCGTCCACTAGGGCGCGGACAAGACGCGGAATACAAATTTAGCAATTCCGCAACCTCTCCGCATATTCTTGAAAGATTCCGTTCACTGTCTTTATCATTCCTAAGCAGTTCCCGGCATTTCCGCACGTTCGGGAGAGGGCGAAATTTCCGCATCCAAATTTTGATCGAGACCAAAATTTCGACGCGGAAATGAACTTCCCGACACCTTCGGCAACTTGTCTGCATTGTCGTGCGGACATCGTCAGGACATCCCGCCTTTCTGTAACACTTCTGCAAACGCTCCTGAAAGCTTCCGCGGTGCGGGCAGCTTCGCGAAGGCAAGCAGAAGCCACGCGGACTGTTTCAGGAAAACGCGGAGCCGATGCAGATCAAAATAAGCGAGTGCGCGAAGCCGTCAAGACATTTGCGGACAAGACACGGAAAGGTCAACAGGTTGCGGCGTGGAGGAGTTTATGGCCGGTGTAACGTTTTTCAGTGTGGCCGTTTTTACTAACTCCATGACGGCTAGCAGACATATGAGAAAAATCCAAATTCGGNTAAGATCACATTGTCCGGTTTACACCAATGTGGTGACAAAGTCCAGTGACGCATGACCTGTGGTTGAATGTTTGCACCTTCAGTACAAGCGTCCAGACTGGCCAGATTTTTAACTGCGAATTCAGATATCCAGTGTCAGGCAGTCTGCCACCTTTGGACACTTGTATTAAAGGGTGCTAGGTGTCGACAAAACGTATCTACTTCGTAAACTAACAACAACATTCCTGGATAATGAAACACCCAAACTTCCTGTTAATCACCCCGGTGTATTGCCAACCTGGATCCCTGGTTCCATTGCTCAAAATCTGGTACATGGTCGACCACAAACAAAACGAATAAAGCTAAAATACCGTTTTATGCCGATGCTAACTTGCCTCTCCCTTCTGCAATTGGTATTTCTGTCATTACCCAAACATTATCCTCAATTAATTTGATGTTACCGTACCATGAGTTTTAGGCACGACATGTACATCGTTGTTGTCCGCCAGAGTTTTACTGCTTTGCCTCCCGCCCGCCATCGTACGTAGCACGGTTGTTGTTGTTGTTGGCTTCCAGTATACAGGTGTGAGTTTCCCCATGGTATAGTTTTCCGTGGCCACATGCCCAGTACTCGCTGCACATCGTAATCGATGGTTCGTGCCTCAAAGGTCTTTCTTGATGCTTGCCCCACAAGAACAACGGCCCGATGTCATCAGTTGTCGGGCCGATGCGATATCGCGTTAGGTGTGTCCCTACCCTAAGTACGAGCGACTTCACCAAAGAGCCGTTTCGGAAGTCCGTAGAGGTAACATGACCTGCACGTAGATCCTACACGCTTCGACGTGCACGCAATGTAGGCTACGTTACCCTGAGCGGACTTTCAAAAGAATCTCTTTGTCAGAGCGCGCGATTTCAGGTAACCAGATGAGAATTGAACAGCAATTCTGCCGTATTGAATTTACGCAAAATTCACGAATATCCTAACTATAAATATTTTGTCTTCAGAAATCTTCCATTGCGGCCCCTCCGGTTGACAACATGACGCCTTCCGGTACAAACAAGGTGCAGACGGATCAAACTCTCATTGTTTACAAACAACCAATCGCTCTGGACCGGTTCACCATCCATGATGTTGGACATCATGAGGCATCGGGTGAGTGGAGCAGGTGGAAGATGGTTCGAAAGTCACCAAAAAACACGACTCTCGCGTTTTCCGAAACTTTGCGTGTGTGGCCCATGGTATCAACGTTTTGGGCCTAGTTGTGAGATGGGTTTGCGCCTATCAGCAAACATGGCAAAAGAAATCATAGTCCAAAGCTTTGGTTACTAACTTAAACTCTCCTTTCAGTGAATGGTTTAAAGCATGCCTTCGTTCTGGTACAGATCAGTCGATTCCAACAAATTATTGGTGTCTACACGCTGCAGGCAGCGACTGATGCCATCAAGGTAAGATCAGAAAGATGGAAGAAGCAGTTGCCTCCTTGGCAACCAGTTGGCACCATGTTAGTCCGATGCGCAGCTCAAACTAGACATCTCTGCAAGACCATGCAGGGCAGGCTACTGTAGGCCTACTCCGCTGTGTTCGGCAGTTCTGACGGTTGAACACAACGGTCAGACTTGGGCGCAGTTGCTCAATCAACGTCGCTAACGTTGGTTTGTGTGAACGCCAGCGTCACTATCTTCACAGAATGTTTCGACCAAGACTTCACCAGTCTCGTTCCTCTTGCAGGCGACGTGGTTACAACACTTACGAGAAGCCAAGGAACAATACAAGGATAAAATGATGCAGCTTGCCCAGCATCCACCAGATGATGGAAAGAAGAAAAAGTCACCACGGATGCTGCTGAAGCATCTAAATCTTCATCCTCATCTGACCCACCTCAAACAACACCAACACAAGAAATCAACCTCCATGTCACAGTGCCAAGAACCCACCAGTAGCCCCAGCCCATCCACGCCTAAACATAACAGTCCATCATCCAGCAGCCCAGAGGAAGTAAGGGTGAATCATGTTCAGGAGAATGGTGATCGGCATCTACCGCCACCCAAGTCACCACAACGTAAAACACCAACGCATTCTAGTCCCACACGGCAGGAATCGATGCCTATGATGCAATCGACGCCTCCACAGACCCCACCCATGGACTCACCCCTCATGTCTCCCTTACCCCTCCAAGTGACCCACTCATTGGAGGTCCAAGGGACGCCGGAGGATCAAGATTCACTATCTAAACCTCGACCTCCGAGACTTCATCATCTAAAGAACTGCCAGACGAAATCAAAATCGATTGATACCGTTTATCTATGATAGTCAGCATTGAAAACTGACAGATGTCAACAAACAAAAAGACTAAAATTATTCAAAGATATGCATGGATTTTGTACACCTGAAGCTAGTTATGTAAAAGCCATGATCATTGGTAGAGAATTGTGTCTTTGGGTTAGGGTGACCAATGGTGAGTCTCATATGATGGAGTCTCATAGATGGAGAGGAACGAACCTCCGAGTCCAAGAAATTGGGACATTTATGCTGTGCTGATTGTTTCCATGACAACAGATATTGCATTTCCCACCTGATGAAAAGCTTCCGATCGTGGCCAGGGTGTTGGACAGCCACGGGAGTGATCTTGGGACCGTTTGGCAAACTTATCCCCATGAGGAGAGGATCCCAGAAAACCTCTATCATTGTACAGAATGTCATCATTATCATTATCATCATCATCAACATCATCGTTCATAAATTACTGTGCATTGTAAAGGTCGTACGTGCTACACGTGGTTTCATCTTGTTCTCATCGACAACCTCGTGCAATGCTGTTCTGAGCACACTCCAAGCTGTACAGGTTTCTGTTGACCGTATACAGCCTGTTGCGCGTTTAGTGGACGAGGTTGTCACCCACTCATCCACGTCATCGATATTATGTAAATTATT
Organism: Notospermus geniculatus; assembly: GCA_002633025.1. Classification (NCBI taxonomy): domain Eukaryota; kingdom Metazoa; phylum Nemertea; class Pilidiophora; order Heteronemertea; family Lineidae; genus Notospermus; species Notospermus geniculatus. The sequence goes on along the minus strand of NMRB01000260.1, from coordinate 170,937 downwards.
CGTGACGTCACAGCAAGCAGAATTGTATAATTCGTATGCAATTTTGATGGAGCAGTTGTAGATACTCCAGGAACGAACTGTGATAATGATGTATTGTAAATAACCAAAGAAGTTCCTCAATTTCTGGAGGACTATAGTTTTATGTCAGCCATCTGTGCTCCTATGCCAGACAGTGTGTTATTGTCAAAACCTTAGATCATTTGTAAACTATGTATCCTACAAACTGGTGCTCTGAAGAGTTCGTTTAGTTGATGTTACTAAAGACTTACTAAGTATAACTTCCTAAATTCGTCTCCCCTTGGACGCCTTGATGCAGGGCTGTGGTGGCCCGTAGCGACGTTTAATTATCATCATTTCAACGGTGTGTACTGGTTACTATTTCATTTCCATGCTCTGAGAAATGAGCATTTATCATCTGCTATCGATGAGTTCACTAGCAGCCATCTTGCCAAAATTAGGTCATCGTCATGGTGATTTCCCCATGCGAGAACCAATAATCTCTCACTCAGGAAGAGAATTCCCATGGTGATGACCTACTTTTTGGCAAGGTGGCTGCAAGCGAAACTGATCTACATCAAACTGTGAGTGGTCTCTATTAACGATGCATCTTTATACCAGTCATTTCGTGGAACCAACCGATTACTTATAATGTTTGTACAGATCAAAAGTTAATGTTTCCAAGCTGTGCTGATGTTTGCTATGAAATCAATGCGGGTATACAATAGGTGTTGTATCTTATATCAAATTATCATATATACCTGGGACATTCAAGATGTGTGTTGACCGATGTCGAAGAAGCAGGCGGGTGATAAGTGAGAAAGTGGCGCCCTCTGCGTTGTCCGGGGCCATGAGGACGTTGACAGGGGACAGTTGACGACATCGCCGAACCAGCAGACGACCCGTAATTTGATTGGTTCTTTGATCGATGATGAAAGCAGGAACGTCCGGAAGAGCCCGGGCTGAGACTTCTTTGAAGTACCGGGATGAAGTCTGCCCTCTCGCCTCCTATTGTCAAGATAATGAACGTCAGCAAAATCGGCCATATTCATCGTTGTGTTTCAAACTTACATCCGGGTGTTTATATTTGTCCACGTTACCATGGCGACTGTGACCCTCCCAGTTAACTGACACTATGTTAACTTATTGAGATATATCTGTGTTTGTATCAGACAATGTATGCCCATCACTGGGAAGCTGGGGATTTCTACGTTTGTCAGTGATTGTAATAAAGTATTTATATTTGCATACAAACTAGGCCTGTAGATGGCGCTTGTTTATTTCTCCTGCAGTAATCAGACCAACAAAACTTCGGCGTAGGATGTCGTGACCAGTGTGGTGATTCAAACACAAAATTATTTTATTCGTACGCGAAGTCGTTGATGCATAACTAATGGTGCTTGTCGCATTCGCAGTTCATCTGGTAAATGGAAGGGGTGACGGGTGATTACGAAATAAGCTGTCACCCCTTCTATTTGCCTAAACAACTGCAAAAATAGTCAACACGATTAGTTATGCATGAGTAAAATCGCGTACGAATAAAATAATTTTGTGTTTGAATCACCACACTGGTAACGCGCCAATGGAAAGCAGGCCTAAGGCCTGCTTTCCATTGGCGCGTTTCCGTGCGCGGAAACGCTCGAAGGCATTGTTTGTTTCCGCTTCGTTGGTCACGGCGCGGAAAAAACAATGCTTTCGAGCGTTTCCGCGCACGGAAACGCGCCAATGGAAAGCAGGCCTTAGGCTGCTTTTCCACGAGACGTTGGCGGACGCGGAATAGGAGGCGGACGCGGGTAGAAAAGATCGATCCAACGCATTTCCCTTTGGCTGTTTCACCCGCATCCGCGCCCGCCTCCTATTCCGCGCCCGCAAACGTCTCGTGGAAAAGCAGCCTTAGTCCCGGTCCAGTTACAGGCGAAATCATCCACGACAACAACAACGTCTAGTTGTATCCATATAAAGAGACCTGAAGCATGTGGCTCGTGTCTTTAGCGCCAAGTAGGGATAGATTTTGCCGATTTTCATCTAATGGACTATGCTGCTCGCGATGTTTTCGCCTCCTTCGTCGCAGCAGCAATTGGAAACATCATTCTGCACAAGGTTGAGGTAGGCCAATGCTTTAAAATAGATTCTGCTGTCAGATTTCTTTTTGTCCGAAAATAGGTCACTTCGGGCGGCCTGTTGAGTCCGTCCGGCGCGCATAGAGAATCAGTGGTCATGTATGTCATGTAACGTTTGCCGGATCATCTCATGATAGCAAGGCTGTAGGCCTAGGCCTAGATAGATTCACTGTAAAGCACTGGTGGCAAAATGTTTTTAGTCACTCCAGATGACAGCACAAAATGCCGGACAGGTGAGTTCTACACGTCCGACATATGTCCACGCCCATTGGGCGCGTTGTAACCTGGCATTGCCTGGCGGTGTCGACGACCATGTGAGTGCTCACAGAGGCACATAGCTGGAAAACCGTTCACTCAGAGAGGAACACACACTCAAGCACTTCTACTGATCCATATACATGTAGTAGGCCTACAGTGCCGTTTTAAGTCGGCACAATTTCCCGCCGATTTAATGCCGCATTTTTGCGCTACCCAGCTTAGGCCTACATCACTCAGCACAGTCTCTTGAAATGGGCCTTAAAGATAATATATCATGACTTCATTGTTTACATTCAGTGTTTGTAAACATGGATGTTTACATTATGTTATTTTGGACTTTTGGGATTCCACGAAATTGAATAATACTTTCGGCATCAAAAGAATTTCCAGAGTGGTATGCCATCAACAAATTACTCAAGACAAAGAAAGACTGGACAAAAACAAACGAAATGTAAATAAACAATGATTTTCGTGGCCCGCGAAAATATCCGTGATACGGTACATTATCTTTAAACGACATGGCTTCGTATAAGATAGGGGCCTACTGTACCCGCGCCCCAATACCGTCCTGGGCGGGAAATCAGAGTAGGCGGCCGATTGTCATGTGGCCGAGCTTTGTACGGTCGGTATTGTATAGAAATTGCCGTCAAGCGAATAGGCCCTATTGGTATGCAACAGCAATTTTAGCATGTCAAAACTTCGCGGCGCTCTGGTGATTCACGGACTACATCAAGTCATGGTCTGATCATCTTACAATGAGGCCTGTTGCATACCATACGGCCTATTCGCTTGACGGCAATTTCTATACAATACCGGCCGTACTACTGAGCTCGGCCCACATGACAATCGGCCGCCTACTCTGATTTCCCGCCCAGGACGGTATTGGGGCGCGGGTACAGTATTTCGTTGGCACAGTTCTATTCTTCTGACGATGTGAATGCCTACGCCTAACCATTCTGCCGACTAGCGTTCCACAGGCTGCTTCCAAGTCGGCCTTTGCTAGTGTTGGGCCTAGGCGTAGGCTATAGCCTCCAGGTAAACCAGAAGCGACACGGCCAGCTGTACTGGTATGGAGGTGTTTCTGAGCACCCTCCCTGAAAGGCCTAAATATCGACACCACACGAAATCAACGGGCGTACAAGTACACACTTTCTTTATTATGTGTATGTATTACATTGTATTTCTTTACTTTCTGGTGTGTAAAATGTCCAATACTCCAATTTTAAAACAGTAACAAAGTCCAAAAGCATATCAAGCGCCCGCAAACATGTTATCCCGATGATTTTATCCCTATATAAAACACATCACATTAAAAAGTGAAGGTGGACGTTCAGCTTCTCTGTACACTCAGCGTAGGTCGACCTGTCTTAGCACAGACTGTCTGAAACGTACCGAGGTTCCAACCAAAGTGTGTTCTGATGAACACGAGTCATGTAACTCAAAAGGGAATTGTCCTAAGAAAAAGCCATTTTGGCCCACATGTCGTTTGACCTTCGCCATGTTCTTGCCACCATAAGATGGCGCTGGACGTGAACGAGCCAAAGGTGTCATAACGGATTTTACTAATTCACAAACGTCCAACGTCCTGGAGGTCAGCAAACACACCACAAGGTCGTGACGGAATGTCCCTACAAACTATGTTGTCCTCTATTGCATGGCAGCTGGTGTCATTTCCTGATGGTTCTGGTAGCATTCCATAAAGACATCCGCCATGTCAGTTCGGCCTAGCGACTGCAGCGCCATCTGTATATCACGAGCCTTATTCTTCTCCTTCACTTCCTTCCCGCTCTTCATCCCCTTCCAAAGTTTCAGGAGGGTAGCACCGAGATCCTTATCTGTCTGTCCACATTCATCCTTGGCTATCTTACACTTTACGATAGTCGTGTTTGGGACGTTTAGATACATGGCAAACTGCATCATGAGGTTAACCCCTCCTATCTCCTTGGCGATGCAGGTCAGGCTGTTGTCGCTGAACACCACGTTCTCTGGCTTCGGCGCCTTCTCTTCTGAATTTAGAAAGATGCAG